>JAOBSW010001099.1:0-60274 GCA_026214975.1 Gentiana macrophylla | reverse complement strand
AAGCGGAGAGAACTAATCACAAAAGAACCTTAAACCCTAAGCTAAAACCCTAATTAACTATTTACCTATCGTTTATCAACTAAAAACAGGAATTTAAAACGAAATAAAAACAGGAAAAAAAAACAAACAGAAAAACGAAAAACAAAAACTAGACAACCGTCCGGTTCCCCGGCAACGGCGCCAAAAACTTGTCACGGATTTTATTAACACAAAACAAACAAGTAATAATCCGGTTAACCTCAAGTATAAGGATCGTAGTAATAGTGGTTAATGCCGGGTCGATCTTACGGGGAACTAAACAATTGTGATTCTAGTTTTTGTCTAACCTAAACTATGTCACGAAACTAATCTAAACAGCGAATAAAACAGATCAAAACAGAAAATAAAACTAGACATAGGATGTAATCCAAAGCTAGGAAGAATACGGGTTGCGAACCTTTAACTAAACTAATCAAAGATGCAAATAAAAGTAAACTAACTAAACAGATTCAAGTTTTAAGGATTTAAATCAAGTGTATAACGAACAAACGAGGATTGATCCACCTATCCAACAAGCATTGATTTCCTATCTCGATTATATTGTGGTTTTTATCTAGGTTGTTATTCACCTTATCTAAATATGAACCCTAATTCCTTAGAAATTTCATCTATTAATCTATTATCTTCCAATGCAAGATTAACGCGTTTTCTAACCAAAGGTGCAAACTTTACGTTTATAATCTAGCAATTAAACCTATTAACATCCGTTAAGATAGATTCAAGTTACTATTCCTATTCATGGTGATCTAAGGTTTATAAATATTCCCATCAACAATAAACAATCAACACATGCATATCTTCCGATATAAAAGCAATTAAACAAATTAAACATGAATAAGGAAACAACTTTTAATAAAAACTCACAGTATAATCGATGAAAACGAAATCAATCAATCGTTGGATGGCTTCACAATACTCGTTTGATGAAGCTTTTAGCTTCTGAACATCCTCAGCAACTCAAATTTGCAGAAACAGTGCATAAAAGGTAACTAGTTTGATCTAAATCTAAAGTGCATAAAAACTGGAATAAAAAGGAGAAAAATGCAGCCTAGAGCCGCCCCTAGGTTTAGGGTTTTGAATAATGAGTATATGGTATATCCTAGGTGGAGAAAACAGCCGCTATAAATAGATTTTGAAGTCGGTTCAGCAAAGTCGGCCGACGGACGCTCGTCTGGTCTCGTGAACGCCCGTCCGGATAACCTCCTAGATCGCTTCAGACGCCCGCTCGAGACGGCGCCCAAAATCTCTCACAATATCAAAATCGCTCTCGTGACGCCCGTCATTTATCAAACGCCCGTCCCACTCGACGGGACTCGACGCTTCGTCCAACTTGATCGAATTTTGATTTCTTGATCTTTATCTCTTTTTCTCCAAGTCATTCCTTCATTATCTCTTTTATCATCAATTAACTCGAACTTAATCAACTTTTGATCATCTTTTGAGCCTCAAACATGCATCTATAACACATAAAAACATCGCACAATGTAATAATGTCCAAATAATCATAAAATCACAATTAAAACGCCAAAATTAACCAAGTTTGCGATTAACTCATTTAAAATCTCATTTGCTCAATATATCCATTAAACCCTCGTTTCTTATGCAATTTAGTACAAATACGGGGAAAAATATCATAGAATATAGCGTTATAAATCGTATAAATTCACCCTTAACAACTCCCCCACACTTAAGCTTTTTCTCGTCCCGAGCAAAACAAAACGAAAATTAAAGATCGAAACGAAAACAGACATCTAAGACAATATAGCATAGATCAATAAATCAGAGGTTCAGATATCGGTTTGCTTCCTCCACTGCACACACATGGCTAGTCGAAAGACAGAAAAGGTGGTTGATTGCCTCGTCTTAAAACAAGAAAAAGGTTACAGACAAAAAAAAGAAGGCAGCATTGATAGACCGTTGAATGGGAATCGTCTTAGCAACTGGCTATAGTGTGTGTGCAAAGCCATAGAAAACTTCCACTAGATCCAAACTTGAGAAACTCAAAGCAAAACTAGCTAATACCCCCTTTAAACTAGTGATAAATGACACTCATAAGGTGCACCCTACAAACGTAACATATCCCGAAAAGGATGATAGAATATATCTAGGGCCTTTCAAATACTCGAGAGGATAATCCCCGAAATATCTATCGCTTCTCTCCTGGGATAAGATAGACGATAACTTAGTCTTATATTCATTTCATAACACTTCTTTAGTTGATTTAACTATTCCACTTTTTAACACACATCGTAATGAGCTCTTGCCCCGTCATAGCGTATAATAGGATATTCGAGATATACCCTACCTTACTCCAATCATAAGGCGAGCTTCTTCCATCGCCGTGAGCTTTTAGTCATCATAGTGGTATAGGACATACGTGGTATACCCTATCGCACTCAAATCATCGACTAGCTTTCGACACACCCAATTACTTCAACTTTTTTCAACTTTTTCATTTGACAATAAGTCACGTGTCACTTATCACATTCAAACCTTAGATATTCACAGTATAACATACTTTGGATCTAAATACAAACTATCATAAATCTCAAGATATACACGTAGCACTAAGTACATGACTTATAAGAAAACAAAAATCACTAATCAAAAGGGGTATAACTTTATAAATTAGCTCATCATTTACTATGGCTCGTGAAAAATAGATCAGGTGAAACAACTAACTTACTAAACATATGATATATAGCTTGGATGACTATAAAAATAACGAACAAAGAATATGCATTTGCTCACTCGGGACAAAACAAAAACAAAAATGTCGGAAAATTTTGAAAATTCTAGCTCATTTTGCATAGAAACACATTGATATAAGCAAATGTGTAGATACACGTCATTCATTCCCCTCCCCCACACTTAAAGACCAACATGTCCTCATGTTGTGCAGAATGAAAGAAAAGATAAAAGACTTAGCTGATTGAAACCGATACACGAGTCGTCGGTCAGGCCGGAGCCTATATAGTGACACTTAGAACTCGTAGTCTTACAATGTAGCTCGACAAAACCGCGAAAAAAAGATACCTGCACGACTTGACAAACACGGAAACATCTCGGGGAAAACGGGGAAGTATACCAGAACGAAAAGAGATATCAAAAATGAAGATAAATCAAAAGATAAATCATCCAATACATCCAAAAGTATAAACAAAATAGAAATGAAAGTACGGGTGCCTTATGGCTTACATGATCCATCGAAAATAAATAGTAGCAATAGCAAAAGTACAACGAATCATATAAGATCAATAATACAAAACCACAAAATCTATAATCAAACAAATAAAATCAAGGTCGGCTCGGCGCCGCAGAATCATCAGCCGGAGGAGCAGAAGAGGGTCCAGATGGTGGTTCCGTAGTCCTCTCTGCCTAGTCAGGCTGCTCCTCATCTGAAGATGACTCAGACCCATCCAGGACGTCCGTAATGGCCTGCTCAATCTCATCTGAATAATGGAAATCCATGACACTCGGATTGAAGATTCTGTCGTCCCTTGGCCGCCGGCCTTCACTCATACACTTCATAATAGTCAAGATGTTGTTCTGAGAAGTCCGGATGTCCTCCAGCCAATTCCTAACACTGTCGCCCATACTGAGCCTCATCCGAACCGAAGGAGATGAAGTAGGAAGTGAGAACGCTCGAGGCGGTGCTGATGATGAACCAGGCTCACGTGGTGCCCCGACTGATCGACCCGAAGCTTACCTTCTCTCAGATATAGGCCTCGGGTTCTTCGGTTTGTGATCGGCTCCATACTCAGGTACACCGGCATCAATACGTAGATCAGGATCGTGAGGGATAATCAAGCAACGAGTATAGATCTTCCGATTAATAGCCACCTCATCATATAATGCCTGGCCCCAAATCCACATTCAAAGCCAAATGTCAACGCATACAAAGATGCCTAGGTCACCAATATGAAAGTGTGTCAAGTTGTTCTTAGGCAACAACCGACTCAATGAAACGACATCGACCTTCCAATCCTCCGCCCAGGTCGTGGTAACCAACTCCTTCCGCTCTCCTCCCGGCCTCAACGTCCAAGCCACATCCGGGCAAACTCTCAATCTCAACTCCTCCAACGGATCCTGTCCCAAACTCTGTCTATGGACAATCTCCTCCTTGTAATCCCGACCTTCAAAAGCCGCTAAGTTGTATTTCTGATTGATCACCTCCGGTGTAAATGGAACTTCCACCCCTCTAACCACAACTACCTTCGTCCCCAAGTCGGTTTCTGAACAATTAGCGTAAAATTCCCGAACTAGGGAACCATTGACCGGGGTAGTCGGGATTGTCATCAAGGCCTCCCATTTCCGATCCTTAAGAAACTTAACGAATCCCGGATCGACCTTTGCTTCCAATGTCGCCCTCTCAATCAACATTGTCCTCGAGAAATAATGTTTAGTATACGCGTCGTGGGCCCTAGGGTTCACGAATCTACGAGGCAGAGGCATAGGTGGTACGGTTTTGGCTTTCTTCCTAGGTTGAGCAGCCCTAGTTTCAACCGGTTCCTCTTCCCGGGTAGCATCTATAGGTTCCTCAGCCCTAGACGATCCTCCACCTCTCTGACCCCGAGGCATCCGTACCAATGGAACATCATCATCCGTCTCAGAATCCGAGGTTGGTTCATCTCTTAAGGTTGCCCTAGTTTGGGTGGCTCTAGGGGGTTGCTCTCGAATACTAACACCCCGGTTCGGATCAACTAAGGTAGGATCAATCTCTTTACGCTTTTTTCCCGTCTCCCGGGCCACTTCCTTACCATGCCTCTTCATCACTGCCTTCTTAGGAACCATTATGCAAGCCTGAACTAAACCAAACAACCCCAATCGCAACAAGATACCCGTTCAACATCCAAAGCGGGATTTCAAAACAACCAAACCATAACCATAATCATCACCAATCAATCCATTCACCATCCATCACAACACCACATCACCATAACAGAGCAGAAAGAAACACAAAACCAGAAAAAAAAAAAAACGAATTAAGGTGCTATCCAAGTGAACGAGCCGACCCAAAGATCGAACTCGCAAAAACGTGAATAAAATCTAGAAAAGTTGGTACTAACTTACCAAGTAGGGTGAGTAGATGTTGATCGAGATGAAAACGAGTCCAAACAACACAAATATGGCCTCCAAAATCGGATTTTTCCTCCTAAAAGTCGGACTGAGGAGGTTGTTGATTCTCCTAAAATAGGGCATGTTGGGGAATTTGGTTATGAAAATCGAAGAGAGGGTGTCAAGAGCGGTCTATAGCACTTTGAATCGCTCAAAATGGTTTAGAATTGACGATTTTTGGGCAAAGGAGGGAGAGGAAACGGTTTTTGTGGTTTGAAATCCTGAAAAATGAAGGTTCATGCGTTGAGGGAGTATATATAGGCAGAGGTTGGACGGGCGTCCACGATACCGGACGGGCGTCCACTGGGAAATTAGATGAACTGGACGGGCGTCCAGTTTATTAGACGCTCGTCCAATAGTTTAAATCACATACAGGATTGGAGGGAATAAACCAGACGGGCGTCCAGGCTTAGTGGACGCTCGTCCTAAAATTGGTCAAGGCGGACGGGCGTCCAAGCAGGAAAAAATGCAAAAATTATAAAATTTCCATACAACTCAAACTCAAAAGTGCACTTTCTTATTAAACTTAAATAAAACTTCAAAAATACAAATTCAAATCAACGAAGTACATAAAATTTCTAGAAAACAAATAAACACAAATAGAAAATAGTGGGTTGCCTCCCACCAAGCGCTTTTGTTTTACGTCGTTTGCTCGACGAAACAACCTAACAACGCTTAGTCCTCGTAAATGTCCGACCAATCCACAACTCGGATAAGACGGCGGAGCATGTCAATCGCCGGAGGGAATCATATTCATCTTGCAAACCCCAATCCTCACCAAATACATCAACACCTCGAAAATGCTCGACTTTGCAAAGACTAGCGCTTAAATCTGTCAAAGATCGGATCATTCAGATTGTGTATGGACGCCCTAGAGCTGCTGTAACTCCTCAAGTAGTAAAGTCTCCACCTCCCGAACAACGGGGAACAATGAGAACATAGGTGACCGTCTTGACGCGAGTACTAATGTCAAAGTCTCGTGCAAAACGATGGTTCCTCCCGGTCCGTCATCTACGAGAATGAGTGGAATCCTCCTAAGGAAAGGTAACTCCTCCGGGTCGAACACCGAAATCCATATCTAGAAAGCACAACTAACTGATGATAAAAACAAAACTTAATACGGCTAAAATCGAATAAATTAAACTTAAATACTAACACTACCAAAGCATAAAACAAAAACAACTAAAAGAACGATATCTAGGTTGCCCCCTGCTGGCGCTTTTGGTTAATGTCGTTAGCTCGACACCGTTTAAAGCTCACCTGGTCGAGCCATTTGACTTTTCTGCCAGCCACTACCTCGTGTAAGCTCGGATTAGTAGTGTGGCTGCAGAAACAGCATCTCACACATGGGGTAAAATCTTTAACAGCTTTCCAAATACGCTTAAACTTCCCCATGGTTGACTTCTTCTTCTGCTGAGTCTTCTGATGATGTATAAGTTGACGCTCCCTCCAATACTCTTCCATATCCCAACTACCAGCTAGAACTTCTTCAGATTGACCATTACCGTCATCCTCTGAAAATAGGTCGGGTGAGAACAGGTCAAATTCATCGACTTGCGTAGCACCACACCCGAGGATATCGAGGCAACGAACAGTCAAAGGCTTTTCTTTAGGTTCACCAATGTAGTGCTTGCACCTCGACCGTTCACTCGAACGGTTTATTCGCTATAACCGTGAAGTTCTAGAACGCCTCCAGGAATGATTTGGAGAATCTCGAAGGGCCGGACTAACGTGTCCTCAACTTTCCAGAAAACAAATGTAACCTGAGTTGTATAGAAGAACTTGTTCGCGACGTGGAAATCTCTCTCTTCTTAATCTTAGCATCGTGGAGTAGCTTCATCTTATCTTTACTAATCCTGGCACTTTCATAGGCCTGGAGTCCGACTTGCCTAACTCATGTAATCTGCTGCGATGATGTTTCCCACAAGATTGGGAATCAAAGTTCAGAAACTTTGTAGCCCAATAAGCTCTATGCTCTAACTCGACAGGCAGATGACATGACTTTCCATAGACCATTTGATATGGAGATGTACCCATAGGGGTTTTATAGGCAGTTCTATATGCCCAAAGTACATCATCCAACTTCAAACTCCAGTCTTTTCTATGACTGTTTACTATTTTCTCCAGGATTTTCTTGATACTTTGGTTGCTCCTTTCAACCTGACCACTAGTCATCGGATGATATGGTGTTCCTGTCTTATGACGAACACCATACTTTTCGAGAACTTTCTCTGTGGGTCGGTTGCGTAAATGCGCCCTTCATCATCGATCAAGGCACGTGGACATCCAAACCTCACAAAGATATTTTTCTTTAGAAATTTCATGACCGTCTTACGATCATTGTGAGGAGTGGCTTGAGCCTCCACCCATTTTGACACATAATCTACGCAGACTAAGATGTATTTGTTACCGCAAGATGATGGGAATGGTCCCATAAAATCGATACCCCATACATCAAAGACTTCGCATTCTAAGATGGGTTTCAAAGGCATGTCAAAACGCCTTGTCAGAGTACCGGTTCTTTGGCATCTATCGCAAGCTTTACAGAAAGCTTCTGTGTCCTTAAAGATCGTAGGCCAATAGAAACCGGATTGGAAGATCTTAGCAACGGTTTTCCACGGACCAAAGTGACCTCTAGTGGGTCCACTATGGCATTGCTCAATAATGTCCCGTTGTTCAGATTCAGGAACACATCTCCTAAGCAAACCATCCTTACAGATCTTAAAAAGATAAGGTTCATCCCAAACGAAAGATTTCAAATCAGAGAAGAACTTTTTCTTCTCCTGATAGGACAATTCTGGATCGAGATATCGGGCATGAAGGTAGTTTACAATGGAAGAATACCATGGAACATCAGGAGGACAACCGTCTATCAACATAATGTTCTCTAGAGGAAAGTAAAGATCTATATCATCTGGATCATCCTTTTCCTCACTTAGCATCCTTGAAACGTGATCGCCACTACGTTTTCACTGCCTTTTTTGTCCTTTATTTGAACGTCAAACTCTTGTAGGTCGATTATCCAACGTAGTAGGCGCGGTTTGGCCTCTTTCTTAGTCATCAGATACCGCAAAGCAGCGTGATCAGTCCACACAATCACTTGAGCTCCTAACAAGTAACTATGAAACTTGTCCATAGCAAAGACTACGGCCAAAAGTTCCTTTTCAGTAGTGGTATAGTTAACTTGAGAGGGGTTCAATGTGTGACTGGCGTAATAGATAGGCTGGAACTTCCCCTTGATCTTTTGCCCTAGAATAGCACCAACAACATAGTTTGATGCGTCGCACATAAGCTCAAAAGGTATGTTCCAGTCGGGCGATATAAGAATTGGAGCAGATATTAAACGATTTTTGAGCTCCTCAAACGCTTGCTTGCAACTCTCATCAAAATTAAACTCAACGTCTTCCTTTAGTAAAGTGGACAGGGACTTGGCTATCTTTGAGAAGTCTTGAATGAACCTTCTGTAGAATCCGACATGTCCAAGAAAGCCTCTCACTTCACGCACATTCTTGGGATAGCTCATCTTTTCGATAGCTTCTACTTTTGCCTCACAACTTCTATACCTTTATGGATATTTTGTGGCCAAGAACTATTCCCTCATCTACCATGAAATGGCATTTTTCCAATTAAGTACTAAGTTCTTTTCCACACATCTGGATAACACTTGATCAAGATTGTCAAGGCAATCATCAAAAGACTGACCAAAAACCGAAAAATCGTCCATAAAAATCTCCATACACTTTTCTACAAGCCCGTCAAAGATAGCTAGCATACATCGCTGAAATGTAGTCGGGGCATTGCAGAGACTAAAATGGCATTCGCTGTGTAGCGAATGTACCATATACGGGCAGGTGAAGGTGGTCTTTTCTTGGTCGACTTTGATCAATGGGTATCTGGAAGTATCCTGAATATCCATCTAGGAAACAGTAGAATGCGTGTCCCGCTAGACGCTCAAGCATCTGATCAATGAATGGAAGGGGAAAGTGATCTTTCATGGTTACCTCATTGAGCTTTCTATAATCGATGCAGACTCTGTAACCAGTGACAAGTCTCAGTGCTATTTCCTCTCCCTTCTCATTCTTCTCAATCGTAATTCCTCCTTTCTTGGGAACTACTTGAGTCGGGGAAACCCATTCACTATCCGCGATGGCATAAATGATTCCCATGTCCAGAAGTTTGATGATTTCCTTTTTTACGACTTCTTGCATATGAGGGTTGAGCCTCCTCTGGGGCTGTCTAACACATTTTGCACCCTCATTAGTCTTTATCTTATGCATACAAATGTCAGGAGATATCCCTCTGATATCTCCTACTTGCCAACCAAAGGCTATTTCATTCTTCTTCAAGACGTTGATTAATTTCATCTCCTCTAAACGAGACAGCTTGGCAGATATAATCAATGAAAGCTTGTCACCTTCTCTTAAAAACACATACTTAAGATGTTTAGGCAACGGCTTCAACACCAAATCAGTGAGGGGTCTTCTAAACTCGACTTGAGATCTCCACTTTTCAACTCAATATCACCGAGTTTACTCTGTGGGTCCCACCGCCAAAGCTTCTCCTTCCAACAATTCTTCCTCAAAATCAGCTGCTAATTGATCTAGATTGACCACACCATGAGTATTTAAATTATCAACCAATGCTCATATTCAAACTTCTACACCATGACTTGCTTATCCATATAATCGGTGAAATCATCCGTCATATAATCAATGGAAAAGCCGGTTGGAGGGGCGAGGGTACTTGAATGGACTTTAAGACATTGTAACTCACCTCTTGATCACCAACTCGGATAGTCACTTGCCCACCATCACAATCGATGAGGGCTCTAGCTGTAGATAAGAAAGGTCTTCCAAGAATCGTGGGGCGTTTTCATCTTTCTCCATATCTAAAACATACCAATCAACCGGAAAGGTAAATCTATCAATCAACCAAAACGCCTTTCGGATCCTGAAGCTTTTCTAGAAGATCTATCAAATAATTGTAAACTCATAGTAGTGGGTTCTAGAAGGCTTTGTAAACCGAGTCGTTTGCATACGAGACATTGGCATAAGACTTATAGAGGCACCTAGATCACACAAAGAATTAGGGAAGACTAGACCTCCCATTAATACTCGTAAGTACTGAACTTACCAGTGGTCGCCTCTTTTAATTGGTAAGTCTCCATAATTAATCATGGAGCAATCCTCACCAATTTGCCTTTCCATGCCTCAAGTAACTTCTTTTTCAAGACACAACATCCTTGATGAATTTTGTATACTTAGGCATCTCGACCAAGACTTCGATAATGGAAGATTTACTCCTGAGTATTTTTCAAAAGGTTCAAAGACCTTCCGTACTTTTGTCCTCACTCAAGGAATGTTGCTCTTCTCGGTGGAAATGGAAGCTTAAGGTCACTCTCGAAAAGACTTTCTTTGAGGATGCACTTACAGACTTTGTCTTCCAGATCTTTCCATCGAATGCCTTTTTCAGATTTTTTTATAGTCGTGGATCACCTCACGACTTTCGCTTGCTTTTTCAAATCCTCAAGGATCAGCCACTTGAGGATCACCAACTTCTTCACCTCTCGTGGATCAGCCACCTGAGTTTTCTCTGCAACAGGGGATTGTAGGTGCTCACTTTCCCGCTTATCAATGGCGAGAGGGCTAGTGGTTTCCGACGGGAAGGACCACTAACTTGAGTACCGCTTCGTATTCATTGCACCGCCTCCTCTTTACCGTATTGAATTGATGGCACGAGGTCAAGACATGGGCCTTTGTTCAAGTCACCTGAGCAACTTGACCACCCTTTGGATTCTTCTCTCGCTGAAACTGGCAAATGCCTGGGGGTCTGTAAGCTAACTGCTCACCCAGGTTGCCCAATTTGTCTCTCAAGATTCTTCATCGATCTACTTTGCTCCTCCAATTTAGCTTCAAGATTGGTAGATTGGGAGGGGCCTTGAGAGTTTTGGAAATTTGGAGAATAGGGTTTGGTGGGCCGACTTTGATCAGCAGAATTAGAATTGGCGGGCCAATTAGATTGAACCTTTGAGTAGGATTGGAAAAATTTGAATTTTGGTTTTGATTAAAACCAGGGTTTCTATTGAAATTTTGATTCAATTAAAATTCAATTAGATTAAAACTTGAAGGTTGACTAAACCCTTGGTTTTGAAAATTATTCTCGCCGTAAGACCGATTGAACCTTTGATTGTTCGGCCATAGAATGCATTCACTTCAAGATTCGCGCCTGCTCATAGGACGTAATCTCGGCAGTGCCCCACCTCGTCACAATTCGACATGTGACTTGATTGTACTTATCCCATAATCATGAACATCATTCACTTGATAAGGTGCGGGGATTAATTGACACCGCCATTCATATGGCCACCGACAAAGATTTTTAGCGCAGCATGTAACCCGAGGGTTCGTGGAAAAGAAGAAGTTTGATTTATCGGGTTTGAAACTTGAGGTGTTGCCATCTGCTTCTGCAGTATGGCGATCAAACTTTGCAAATTGACTTCCTCAACCTTGGGAGGAGGAGGTGCTTGGATTGCTTGATAAGAGGGGCATAGTTATACTTTGCAATGTCCTCAAACAATGCCCATCCTCTTCAGTGTTTTTTCGTAAATGCCCCACTGAAAGAACTATTGACCATGCCTTTGGTGAGCTCGGTCAATACATCAAAGAAGGTGTTGACTTGCCTTTCCAAAGGGCAAGCCATGGTGGGGACACTTTCTAAGAAGTGACTTGAATCTCTTCCAACATTCGAAGAAGGATTCATTCTCTTTCTGATAGAAAGTGAATATTTCATTTAAACACTGGGCCGTCTTTGAAGGTGGAAAATATTGACTCAAGAACTCTCTCTCGAGTTCGGCCCAGGTGGTGATAGATTCGGAGGGGAGAGAGGTGTACCACTCTTTAGCCTCTCCTTTCAAAGAAAAAGGAAACAGTTTAAGCTTGATCGCATCCTCATTTACTCCTTGGATGCGTGTAGTACTGCATATCTCTAAGAATGTATGTAAGTGGGTATGCGGATTCTCTGATTGATAGCCATGAAAGATTGATGCATGATGCATCATCTGGATAAGTCCTGGCTTTAGCTCAAAGGTTTGTGCAGTAATGGCTGGGATAACAATAGCCGGGTTGACTTTGACTTCGCCTGGCATGGCGTAGTCCGCCAACGTACGTCTATTATTACGCCATTATCACAAAATCGCTGATTTCCTTGGCTAGTTGCTCTTCAAGATCTTGTTCGGCTTTGTCTGCCAGAACCGCAGAACGGAAAATCCGCCTGTTTGGCCGGACTACGGTTCGCTCGGGGTCGTGGTGTATAATAACGGTCCTTTTGACTCGAGTTTGCATAAACCGGACCAAAAACAAGTGAAACGGAGCCTAAAAACTAAGAAATTAAAAGCCTAAACTAAAAACCTAAAGAAAAGAAAAGGAAAGAAGAAAAAGGAAACAAAATTATTGAAGAAAAGGGATCAGACGGACGTCCAAGATTTTGGACGGGCGTCCGGTTGAATTTGATCGACGGGCGTTTAGTGGTCCAAACGCTGTCTGAAAAGGAAAAAAAAAAAAACAACGGGCGCCCAAATTTTATGGACGCTGCTCTAAGTGACTAAAAACGAGCAAAATTGATAATTTTCCAGCGGATCGGCGTCCAATTTCCCAAACGCCCGCTTGCTGGTTGCGGAAAATCGTAATGTAGTCGAAAAATTGCGTAAAAGAAGGGAAGGTCGATAAAAAAAGTAAGAGAAAAGCAGAGAACTAATCACAAAAGAACCTTAAACCCTAAGCTAAAACCCTAATTAACTATTTACCTATACGTTTATCAACTAAAAACAGGAATTTAAAACGAAATAAAAACAGGAAAAAAAAAAACAAACAGAAAAACGAAAAACAAAAACTAGACATCCGTCCGGTTCCCCGGCAACGGCGCCAAAAACTTGTCACGGATTTTATTAACACAAAACAAACAAGTAATAATCCGGTTAACCTCAAGTATAAGGATCGTAGTAATAGTGGTTAATGCCGGGTCGATCTTACGGGGAACTAAACAATTGTGATTCTAGTTTTTGTCTAACCTAAACTATGTCACGAAACTAATCTAAACAGCGAATAAAACAGATCAAAACAGAAAATAAAACTAGACATAGGATGTAATCCAAAGCTAGGAAGAATACGGGTTGCGAACCTTTAACTAAACTAATCTAAGATGCAAATAAAAGTAAACTAACTAAACAGATTCAAGTTTTAAGGATTTAAATCAAGTGTATAACGAACAAACGAGGATTGATCCACCTATCCAACAAGCATTGATTTCCTATCTCGATTATATTGTGGTTTTTATCTAGGTTGTGATTCACCTTATCTAAATATGAACCCTAATTCCTTAGAAATTTCATCTATTAATCTATTATCTTCCAATGCAAGATTAACGCGTTTTCTAACCAAAGGTGCAAACTTTACGTTTATAATCTAGCAATTAAACCTATTAACTTCCGTTAAGATAGATTCAAGTTACTATTCCTATTCATGGTGATCTAAGGTTTATTAAGATTCCCATCAACAATAAACAATCAATACATGCATATCTTCCGATATAAAAGCAATTAAACAAATTAAACATGAATAAGGAAACGACTTTTAATAAAAACTCACAGTATAATCGATGAAAACGAAATCAATCAATCGTTGGATGGCTTCACAATACTCGTTTGATGAAGCTTTTAGCTTCTGAACATCCTCAGCAACTCAAATTTGCAGAAACAGTGCATAAAAGGTAACTAGTTTGATCTAAATCTAAAGTGCATAAAAACTGGAATAAAAAGGAGAAAAACGCAGCCTAAAGCCGCCCCTAGGTTTAGGGTTTTGAATAATGAGTATATGGTATATCCTAGGTGGAGAAAACAGCCGCTATAAATAGATTTTGAAGTCGGTTCAGCAAAGTCGGCCGACGGACGCTCGTCGGTCTCGTGAACGCCCGTCCGGATAACCTTAGATCGCCAGACGCCCGCTCGAGACGGCGTCCCAAACTCTCAGATCAAAATCGCTCCTCGTGGGCGCCCGTCTGCTTTATCAAACGCCCGTCCACTCTGGACGGGACCTGGACGCTCGTCCAACTTGATCAAATTTTGATTTCTTGATCTTTATCTCTTTTTTCTCCAAGTCATTCCTTCATTATCTCTTTTATCATCAATTAACTCGAACTTAATCAACTTTTGATCATCTCTTGAGCCTCCAACATGCATCTATAACACATAAAAACATCGCACAATGTAATAATGTCCAAATAATCATAAAATCACAATTAAAACGCCAAAATTAACCAAGTTTGCGATTAACTCATTTAAAATCTCATTTGCTCAATATATCCATTAAACCCTCGTTTCTTATGCAATTTAGTACAAATACGGGGAAAAATATCATAGAATATAGCGTTATAAATCGTATAAATTCACCCTTAACATGGACCATCAGGAGTTAATAAGGCTGCCCAGCCAGAAAAAAGTGGCAGCGCAGAAAAAGACGGGGAAGCAAAGAAGCAAAAAGTGATGGGAACCATTCAGTACGGTCCAAGAGATGCGCTACCAGCCATCGTGAGCAACGAAGGGCTGGTAATAGAAGCGGTTATCCAGAAAAATCTGGTCAGAAGAATCTGCGTAGACATGGGCAGCGCAGTAAATGTGTTGTATTACAATACGTTTCAAGCAATGAAACTAACCGACTCGGAGTTGACTCCTGTATCAACTCCTCTTTTTGGATTTACCGGGCCACCCATACATCCTGTGGGTATGTTAAAGCTATTGACGACTTTTGGCAAAGGACCACATAGCAGGACTCTGATGGTCAATTATGTGGTGGTAAATGCTCCATCAGCTTATAATGTGATTCTGGGAAGACCAGCATTGATCGATCTAAGGGCAGTGGTTTCACCGGCACATAACAGTATGAAATTCCCAACTTTTGAAGGAGAAGCTACCATTAAAGGAGATGTAGATGCTGCAAAGAATTGCTATACAACCACAATAAGTGGAAAAATGAAGGTGCAGCAGGTGTCAATGGAATATTTAGTGCCGGATGAAGAAAAAAGTTGACAGTCTAACGATCCTGTGGAACCAATAATGCTAGATGAACTGGACCCTGAATCCACAGTCAGCATAGGATCATGGATACTGCCGAGCGCGAGAAACATATCTTTGTCGAGAATCTTGAAAGATTATAAAGACGTATTTTCATGGAAAGCAAGTGACATGCCTGGACTGTCAACAGAGTTGGCTGTCCATAAGCTCAATATCGACCCAACCAGGAAACCAGTGAAGCAAAAGAAAAGATCATTTGCACCAGAAAGGATACAGGTTGTCCAGCAAGAAGTGGAGAAGTTGTTGTAGGCCAACATGATTAAAGAAGTTATCTATCCAGAGTGGCTAGCAAATCCGGTGCTAGTCAAGAAGCCAGATGGCAGTTGGAGAATGTGTGTTGATTTTATTGATCTGAACAAAGCTTGTCCTAAAGATAGTTATACTTCCCCTAGAATTGACAGGCTAGTAGACTCTACAGTTGGTTATGAAATCTTTGCTTTCTTAGATGCTTATAAGGGATATCATCAGATTATGATGGACCCTGTAGGTGCTGTAAAAATTGCTTTTATTACTAAATTTGGTTCCTACTACTATGTGTCTATGCCTTTTGGATTAAAGAATACAGGGGCTACTTACCAAAGGGCAGTCAACACCATTTTCAGACAACAAATTGGTAAGTCCATGGAAGTTTATGTAGATGATCTATTGATCAAGAGCAGGACTCTTGATCAATATTTGAAAGATGTGGGAGAAGTTTGTCAAGTATTAAGACAAACAAGGATGAAGTTGAACCCCAAAAAAATGCACTTTTGGAGTTAGATCAGGCAAATTCCTGGGTTATATGATATCTAAAGAAGGTATCAGGGCCAATCCTGATAAATTAGAAGCTTTAAAGACCATGCCTGAACCGAAGAATATTAAAGAAGTTCAGCGATTAACAGGAAGATTAGCAGCGCTAAACCGATTCTTGTCGAAATCTGCACAAAAGTCATTGCCATTCTTCAAAATTCTCAGGAAGGCAAGTCCATTTAATGGAATGACGAATGTAAACATGCTTTTCAGGATTTAAAAGATCATATCACCACATGCCAACTCTAACTCCTCCTCGTAAAGGTGAGATACTATTTCTCTACTTGTCTTTTTGCAATGAAGCAGTAAGTGCTGTGTTAGTGAAGCAACATGGCATGATACAAAGGCCAGTATATTTTGTAAGCAAAGCACTACAAGGACCTGAGGTTAGATATTCTGAGGTGGAAAAATTGGTCTTAGCCCTAGTACATGCCACAAGGAAATTAAGACCATACTTCCAAAGTCATCCAAGAATTGTGTTAACAAATCAACCTTTAAAGCAAATTTTGGATAAACTGCACAAGTCCGGAAGATTGGCAAAGTGGGTAGTTGAATTGGCGGGATTTGATATCAAATACAAACCAAGAACAATGATTAAAGCTCACGCATTAGCTGATTTCTTGGCAGAAGAAAAAGCCTTGGCTATAGAGCAAAAGGCTGAGCATAACAAGGCTGAGAAGAACGAAACTGAACAGTGGCAGCTTTATGTGGATGGAGCTTCCAACAAAGAAGGAGCAGGAGCAGGACTCTTACTCATTAGCCCAAAAGGTGAAGAATTCCCATATGCTCTTCATTTTGACTTTCAGGCTACTAACAATGAGGCGGAATACTGAAGCTTTGATAACTGGATTAAACCTCGCACGAAGTTAGTGTGCAAAATTTGAAAGTATACACAGACTCTCAACTTGTAAATAATCATATCAAAGGAGAATATGAAGCAAAAGAAGGGCCTATGAAAAATACCTTGCAGTAGCACAAAGGAAATTGCAAAATTTCTTAATGGTGGAAGTAGAGCAGATAACTCGGGCCTAAAATACCAGAGCAGATGCTTTGTCAAAGTTAGGATCAAATTTTTTATCCAACAAAAAGGTACTGGTTGAGCAGTTAAAGCAGAAGAGTTGTGACGAGATTGAAGTACAACCAATCACACAGGCAGAGACTCGGATGGATCCAATTGTAGTGTATCTGAGAGATGGAAGACTTCCTGAAGATAAAGTACGTGCTAGAAAACTAATAAGACTCTCAGCCAGGTATGTTCTGTTCAATGATGTTCTGTACAGAAAATCTTATGCAGCACCTTGGTTGAGATGCATTACTCCAAATGAGGGAGATTATGTACTAAGAGAAATCCATTTCGGAATTTGTGGAAATCATTTGGGAGCAAGAGCTCTGGCCAGGAAATGTAGGCTCTATGGGTATTACTGGCCAGAAATGCAAGACGATGCAGAGAATCTGGTCAGAACTTGCAGGACATGCCTGGTGCATAGCGATTTATCACATAATCTGGTACATGAGATGATACCAATTATATCTCCATGGCCTTTTGATCAATGGGGAATAGACTTAGTAGGCCCACTACCCCGAGCACCGGGAAATTTCAAGTTTCTACTGGTGGCAGTAAATTATTTCACCAAGTGGGTGGAAGCTGAACCTTTAACTACCATCACAACCAACCAAATACAGAAGTTCCTATGGAAAAATATTCTATGCAGATATGGAATTCCTAAAGTCCTCATCTCTAATAATGGCACACAATTTGTAGATCAATGAGCGCAGAATTGGTGCACAAACCTAGGAATCTCCCAACATTTTACATCAGTGGCATATCCTCAGGCCAATGGATAGGTAGAGCAGACCAACAGGCAAATAAAGCAGGGATTGAAGAAAAGGTTGGAGCAAGAGGGATCTCATTGGGTAGATCATCTCCCAAATATCTTATGGGCATACAGGACTATACCAAATTCTGCTACACAAGAAACTCCATACTCCTTGGCATACGGATGCGAAGCAGTGATACCAGCAGAGATTGGACACAAGTCTCCCAGACGTAATTATACTTGTCCAGTAAGCACAAGAGGTGGACATGCTCATGTGTCAAGGATGAGTTGGAGCACAAAAGGACATAGCCCCGATACAAATGGCAAAATACAAACAATGGATTGCCCAATACTACAACTCCAAAGTTAGAGTAACGTATTTTCAAGAAGGCGATTTAGTGCTAAGGCGAAATGAGGCCAGTAAACAAGGTCCCACTGGAAAGCTAGACCCAAATTGGGAAGGTCCTTATAAAATTATCAAAGTACATGGAAAAGGATCCTATCAACTAGCTAATGCTTCTGGAAGAACCATTCCTAGAAGCTGGAATGCTGTTTATTTAAGGAAATATTTTCCTTAAGACATTTACATTGAATTAATATCCTTTTTCTTTTTAGCTTTAATATGGTGAGTGTGCATGTGAATATTTTTAACTTGTGCTGGAACAAGGAATTAAAAGACAAGATGTTTTGATTATCAATAAACCTGCAGCACAAAGTGATTCTGGGCAGAGGACCCAATTACAAAACACACAAGTGTTAAACTTGCAGAGCAAGAAAATTCTGTGCAGAGCACACAATTAAAAATAAAAACATGCCAAACTTGCAGTGCGGGGGCATTCTGGGCAAAGGACCCAATTACAAAACACACAAGTGTTAAACTTGCAGCGCAAGAGATTTCTGGGCAAATGACCCACTTAAAAAAGATAGATGCCTAACTTGCAGTGCAAGGGCATTTTGGGCAGAAGTCCCACTCAAAAAAAAAAGACTTGCAAGGGTGTTCTGTGCAGTGCACACAATTAAAATATATAGAACTTGCAGCGCAAGATATTCTAGGTAGAGAACATTAAGGTCCTGAATATTTTACTAGCAAGGCATTTCTGTGCAGCGATACTATAAAGATAAAGAAGCTATGGATAAAAGATCCTAACTTCCGTGCAGCGCAACAAGATAACACTCAAAGCCCAGAAAATATCAAAAAAGAAGATTCGAAGATTCGAATATTTCAAAGGATTCTGATATTTCAAAGGATCAAAGTATCATCATCAAAAGCTGAACAGATAAATTATTACATTTAAATCTGTTCAAAAGTTACAGCAAAATCCAAAGTTTTCAAGAAAGCATAAATTAAGAGGACGGAGTAACCGAGGTCAAGTGGCGTAGTAGTGGTAGACGGTCAAGCGTAAGTCGTAGTAGAGGGTTGAGCAGATTTCTTCTTGGCATACTTGCGGACAATGTCCTCCCCACTCTTGTACTCGTCATACCGCTTCGTGAAAACTTCGCCCGCTTTCTTATCATATAACTTAATATTAGGCAAAGTACTAATCACTAAGTCGGCTAGTTTAGCTTCATCAATACCAATGGTGTATCCTCTATGCAGGGCAGGAGCCAATATAACCTGGATTTCCTCAAGAGTTTCAGGAGCAGCTTTATACTCTGCAACAACCTTTTGGACAACGTTCTGAGCAGGAGCTTCCTCCATCTGCCTCACAGTTTCGTCAAAATCAGCCTTCATCTTCTTGGCCATAGCCAGGTGCTACTGATTCTCCTCTCTCATCTGCCTCTGCTGCTCATCTCTAAGTTTTAATTGCTCCTCTTGAGTGAATATCAGACCCTCAGCTTTGGCAAGATCGGTTTTTAATTGCTCAATCTCCTGGAGAGCTATAGCCTCTGAAGATTCCAAACTGGCCACCTTGGCATTAGCCTCATCCAGGTGCACCACTTTTTGCTGCAGGGCGGCAATATCCCTAGCCATGCTAAAGGTTTTCTTGTGTAATGCCTTGCCAAAGCAGTAGCACTGCAGAAGGCAAAATCTTATAAAAACAGAAGTTAAGGAAGAAGAGAGTAGATGCTATAAAGAAGTACTTACCGAATCAGTAAAATCATCCACAGACATGTCCTCAAAATCAAAGGAGGAATCACTAGCAGATGTTCCAGAGGAAGCAGGCCTATGCCTCTTCTTACTTTTCTGAGACACTGTTCTCAGTGGCACAGCAGCCAGAGCAGAAACTGGATCTGTAAGGGGAGCCTCCAAATCGATTGAAGTAATATTCTCAGCGATGCTCGGTAATACCTGAACAGAAATATCCACCGCAGCCTCCTTTTCCTGAGAAGCCTCAACAGAGTCAGCGACTCTCTCCCCCGGTTTCCTTCTGAGCAGAAACCTCACCACCTTCAGGAATGACAGACAAAGTCCGTTCAGAGTCCTTAGGTATCTGCACTGTCTCTTCCTCCTCATCGGCATCGATGTTGATCAAATCATCTACGTTGGCCACTACAAAGACGAAAAAACAATTAAAGTCATTCAAAATAAAAACAAAAGACAAATACAAACGTACATCTTCTATACTGTTTTTTGGAGAACTCCACATAGCCAACAGCCTGCAGCAATCTGGTCGAGCAAAGATCTATCGTAAAGCGTAACTTATGAAGTCTAAGCTAAGGGAAATTTTGTTACTAACAAGGTATTGGGACAGGGTAGCATCAATGAAGTCTTCCAACTTGTCTTTCATGGAAGAAGTATTCCACCGCCCCAAGTTGGCATCCGTATTATGCTTCACAAAAAAGAAGTGTTCTTGCCACTTCTTCTTAGTCTTATCTTTTGCCGATTCTGAGGATAATCGAGCACCGCCCTACGGCGAAAATGATACCACCCCCACTACCTTGTGTTAATTTGCATTGGTAGAAATTCCTAAATAACGTTATCAGAAGGGAGTGGTGTTCATACGACACCGGATAAAAACCTATGAGAAATTTGACGCTATTTGGGTGTATTTGACCAACCCCCAATTTATAATACTTCATCACCTCGACGTGCCCAGGTGGAAGAGGAAATCTCAGACCGCTATGAAGCTGGTCAGCATAAACTGTGCAGAAACCGGCCGGGGGATTGTAAGCGTACTCAGTCGGTTTAGGAAGAGCAACTTCGAAAGGCTCAGTACGAATCTGATAAGTTTTTAGTAAACCAGCCATCTCAGTTTTGGTCATCTTGCTAGCAACACCGTGGCAAGCCATTATTTCCTTGGTTTTATCAAATCGATTGATCTCTCTCTATAAAGTGTTTAAGAAGGCAGTATGATCTTTTGGATATTGATGGACAATGGAAGTGGGAGTAAAAATCCCAGGAGGAAGAAGATGAGAAGGCAACAGACACAAAGGATTATCCCCAAAAGTGGAAGTATTTCTCAACTCAATCGAAGAAGACGGATGATCAATGTTTACTACAGTTTCAGGATTAGAAATGGGTTAGAGGAATTCACTTCTTCACTCTCTACTACGATCGAAATCATTTCTGGAGACTCAAACAACCTTTCTACAGAACCGCTGGAGGCAGTATTTGCTCTCAGACTCATGAACGAAATGAAGATTCAAAAAGAAGTAAAAGAACAAGGCAGAAAGGGACTTACTTGTAACTGCTGAAATGCTATTCCAAAGGTCTGATATAGAAGTGTCGTTTGACAAGAGGGGTGATTATATGACAAGAAGTGGATACGACGCAAGGGTTCAATTCACAGTTATAATGGTGACCAAACATGACCTGGCCTCGTTTCACGATATAATAATGACAGAAGTTAAAACGTTTCAGACTAAGGCGGCTATGAAGCAGTCCACCCTAGTCTGGGGGGACTTATGATGGTAGGTGGGCCCATTGGGCCGGGTTATCCATAATTGGGCCAGGCCCCAAAGTTAGACAATCAAGATAAGGGATTGGCAAGGCAGGACCGCGGGTACTGACCAGAATAGTTAAAGGAGCAGGACTCCACCATACGCTGCTCAGAAGTATCTCAAGACAGAGCGATTGGATGCGCAGAAGTATCTCTAGACAGAGTGATCGGCTGGGAGCATAAAGACCGGGCCAGAACCAGCGCAACCGCTTGTAAACGTGGGTAGGCACCACGTCCAGTAATGCTCAATGATCTCTGATAATAACTTCCCATGATGTCAGGGAAGAGAATCACGATCCGCAACTATAAGAGAAACACCCTGAACTATGAGGGGGACTTGATTCCAGTTTGTGATCCAAATTGGATACGTAGGCAGCTCTCTCAAAAGAGTTCAGTCCAAAATTATACACAAATCTTCTTTTTATACTGTTTTCCTAATTAGAATTACCCAATTACCCAATTACCCGATTGTAATATTCGAACATTATCACTATACCTCTTGGCATAAGAAGGAAGAAACAATTCAGAAACCTGGTAATACGATCCCAAAGCTACAACTTGGTAACCGCCGCCGATAAGGTAATCCACAACGCTCCCATGCCGAGAAATTACTTTATTGCTAGCGTTGTTAATGGATGAATAGTTGAATAAAGTGAAATTGTTGCCACCACCAAAAGTTAACTTGAACGGAAAAGTATCCGATGAGTCAACCGTTGTAGCCGGAAGTTTTTTAGGTAAGCAATCGCCGGTAACATAAAGACCGGTAAATTTCTGAGAAATATAATCGATTGATTTGACATTAAATTTGACTTTCAAAAGAAATACCTCTTGATTGTTGTTCGGAGGTGTTTTAACCGAATATTGAAGATCTAACTCAGTAGAGTTGGTGCTTGAACAAGTGAGCTCGACTCCATGGCGAGGATAGCTGCAGCTTGTTGGCTGCTGACCATTCAACCAGAAAGGAAACTGAATTTCCGGGCCGGAATCGCTGCATCTCGCCGGCGACCATTCAGCTTGAGCTGTAGCAAATTTTGTTCCTACTCCGATCATAAGAAATAATTCTAGTCTTCCCATACTCGAAATTAGTCGGCATTTTCTTTTTTCTTTCTGAGATATTGTAGATCCAGATGGAGATGTAGATCTGAAAGAAGATCTTTGAGATCTGGATGTAGATCTTGTTTAAGGCTTGGCCGGAAAACCAAAACTGGGCGGTTTTAGGCCGCCGGAAATCTCAAATCTGACTGGAAAAATGTTGAAAAATGTGGGACATCTAGTTTGCCTTCAAGAACTTGGTTTCTTACATAATGAACATCTATTTCAATGTGTTTTGTTTTGAAGTGATAGACAGGATTTTGAGCAAGTCCTTCAGCTCCTGTATTGTCACAATAGATGATTGGCTTTTGAGCAACTTTGATGCCAAGTTCAGACATAAGTGACTTCAATCAGGCTATATCTGCTGCAGCATGAGGTAGGCTCCTATACTCAGATTCAATGTTGGATCTTGAGACAACTTTCTATTTTTTGAGTGCCAGGAAACAAGAGATAACCCAAATTGATGCAGTGACCTGCAACTGACTTTCTGTCATAAGGACAACAGCCCCAACCAGCATCAGAGTAGTAATAACCAAATTTGCATCAAGTTTGAAATGTAGACTATAATTCAGTGAGCCCTTTATGTATCTAATCAACCTTTTAATGGCTTGCCAATGTACATCTCTTGGATCATGCATGAACTGACTAAGAGAATTAACCACATATGCAACATCAGGTCTAGTAAATGTCATATATTGCAAGGCCCCAATAATACTTCTATACATGGAAGGATTTGACATAGGATTACCTTGATTTGGTTCATAGGTCTTTCCAGTGACCATAGGGGTAGCAACAGGCTTCAGGTTGTTCATCCCTAATCTGTTGAGTTGCTGTTGACCATAATCTTTTTGACTCAGAAATAAACCATGTGAGCTTTTGTGGCTTCCATGCCTAGAAACTGACTCACCTCCCCAGTTCTTTGAGAGGAAACTTTGAGTGTAGCAGCTTGATAAACTTTTGATTATACTGATCTGAACTGCCAGTGATAAGAAAGTCATCTACATACACAAGGATATACATGGTAACAATACCTTCCTTTAAGATGAACAAAGAAGTATCTGAGATAGCCTGCTTGAATCCCCATTTGATTAGCTGTTCCCTTAACTCTTCAAACCAGGCTCTAGGGGCCTGTTTGAGGGCATACAAAGCCTTATTAAGCTTGCAAACATAATTAGTCTTTGAGGGATGCTCAAAACCTACAGGTTGTGGCATAAAAATATCTTCTTGCAGCTTACCATTCAGGAAAGCATTACTAAGATCAACATGTTTGATGTGCATGTTATTAGCAACAACAACACTCAGAAAAACACTAAAGGTAGTTGCTTTAGCCACAGGGCTAAAGGTTTCTGAGTAATCCACCCCTTCTTGCTGTGAATAAACCTTTTCCACCAGTCTGGCCTTGTATGTAAGAACTGAACCATCAGGTTTTAACTTGGTCTTGAACACCCGTTTATTTCCCACTAAGTGATGAGGAGGAAAGGGTGGTACAAGTTCCCATGTCTGATTTGCAAGAAGAGCATTATTACTCCTCTTCTATGGCTCTTTTCCACTAAGGTAGAGCTAAAGCTTCAGATACAAAAGTTGGTTCAAAAGTGTCATCACCTGCACAGTGCTCAGACATAAGGGTAAACAAGGGCTTAGGTTTGTAAATTCCACTTTTAGATCTGGTCTGAATTTGATGACCAGGAGGATTAACTGGGGATGGTGAGATGGATGAGGATGGTGATGGTGCTGGGAATGGTGAGGGTGCTAGGGAGTGTAATGAAGGAGAATGGGACGGAGAAGCATGGGACTCAAGACTTGATGAGGATATGGAATGAGATAACACAGGGGATGATAAGGAATTTGGGACTGGGGAAAACCGAGGAGATTCATGCTGTGTCAGGTCAGGTGCTAGACCAAATGGCGAAGAGGAAGAAGAACAATCAGGATAGCTATATGATGGGGGCAGAGAGAAGGCATGAAGGACTTGGGATGTGTAGTGGGATGGAAGGAGGAGTAAGGAAATTAAAGTTCATTAAAGGTAACATCTCTGCAAATATAGACTCTCCATGTGCTATCCATGCACTTGCGTCTTTTGTGAAAGTGACTGAGACCAAGATAGACACACTTTTGTGTGTGAATACTGAACTTTGTGTCTATGGTAAGGTATGAGATATGGAAAACATCTACAACCAAAGGTTTCTATTAGGGTGTAGTTGGGTGCTTTGTGGAACAGTGCTTGATGTGGTGAGATATATTGATGAGGCTAACAACTTGAAGGAAACTATCCCACCAGTACTTGTAGGGCAAGGATGCTTGAGATAGTAGGGTAAGACCTGTCTCTACTATATGTCTATGCTTTCTCTCAGATCATCCATTTTAGGGGTGTATGTGAGGACAAGGATGCCTAAACCTAATACCACATTGAGCTAGAAAGGGTGCTAGAGATCTATACTCCCCACCCCAATCAGACTGAACTGTTTTGATTTTAGTGTTAACCTGGTTTTCCACAAGATTTTAAAAACAACAAAGGCATCAAAGGCATCAGATTTAGCTTTTACAGGATATATCCAAGTGTATTTACTAAAATCATCAACAAAGTGTATATAGTACAAGTAACTAGAGACTGATTTGACAGGAGATGGACCTCATAAATTAGTGTGCACAAGTTCAAGAAGCTAAGATGTTTTTGTGTGTGAGACATGGAAAGGATTAGCATGAAGTTTTTCATGTTGGCAATCATCACACAAAGGTAATTGTGCATTAACATAAACATTACATGAGTTTAAAACTTGATGCAACACCTTCATAGAACGGTGACCTAGCCTCATATGCCACACAATGGTTTGACTAGTTTGATTATTGGAAGTTACTAAGAAAGCTGACATACTGCTGGATTGAAGGGAGCTCTGTGTGGAATTGAGAGAAGATGATGCAGGGCTAATGGATTTGATTGGTTGAATCTTGTACAGTCCATTTTCCAGGGTTCCTTCCAGAAGAACCTTCTTTGATGCTTGATCCTTAAAAAAAACATTTAGAGGAAGAAAACTCATTTAACACAGGATTGTCAGCAGTCAATTGTGGTACACTCAAAATAATTTTTGGAAATGTGGGACATGTAGGATGTGAGATAAGTGTAGGTTAGGATGAAGAGTGGATGATCCTGTGTGAGCAATATGCAGATGATGACCATTTCCTACAACTAAAGTATCATTACCTTCATACTCAGACCTCAGGGATATATTTCCAAGGTCATATGTGACATGATTTGAAGCTCCATTGTCTGCACACCATCCTCGAATCAAAGTCATGTCCGAGGAGGCTAAATATGCAGCCATTTTCCTTGAATTTTGTTGGTTTTGACCCTGATTTGGAGACACAAAGTCCTCCTCAAACCTATGCCAGCAGCCTGAAGCTATGTGACAAGTTTTTCCACAAATTTGACAGGTTGGCCACACATTGCCACTTCCTGCTCCAGTTTCAGTATTTGAGCTATTGCTAGTTCTTCCATCTTCTCTTCCTCTTGATCTTCCATGACCACCTCTAGAACCTCTACCTCTGTTGGACTGATACTGACCTCTTTCTCTTGATCTGAGCCATATATGTAGATGGATGACCTAAATCAAGTGTACCATGAGGATGAAACCTTGCAATAAGACGTTCATGGGTTATGAGCTGAGCCTGGACCTCTGCCCAGCTCATAGAATGAACCCTAAAGGTAATATTAACGATTACAGACTCGTATTCCCTGGGTAGACCTCCTAGAGTAGCCAGGATGAGCTCTGAGCTTGAAATCAGATACCCTGCTGCAGCCTGCCCATCAGAGTAACTCTTCATTTGAGCAAGGTAATCCGGCATCAGAACGCGTTCCGTTGCTAGATTTCGCGAGGGCATCTTTAAATTCCAGAATCCTCGATTGAGCCTGACTGTTGAACATGGTTTCTTGTGTATTCCAGACTTCATGAGCTGTGTTACAACCTACAACTTCATGCATAGCTTGTTCGGTCATGGACCCAAGTAACCATCCTAACAGAAGTTGATCAACATCCATCCATTCCTTATGTGCCGGATTCCGGATACCCAATTAGAGATATAAAGGCCCAATTTGTGTGTTGGAATGTTGGTCCCAAAGAGATGATCCTCTGATTTATGACCACGAATGACAGGAAGAATTGTATAGCGCCATAAGAGGTAGTTATTCCGATCAAGCTTAATAGTGATGCTCTAGGACAGATTTGATCCAAAATGTTGCTTTGGTTGCAGAAAGCTGGGAATCATTGGAGATGAAGTTTGCAATGGTGATGCAATGTGAAGAAGGATGGAAGTGACACATACACTTGTGGAATCGAGTCACCGATGGTTGGGAAAGTTGGAGGGAAAACATGAGGTGTAACAAAGAACATTGGAAATGTGGCAGCAGAGATGGGAGAAGCAACATCGACGTGAGTCTGTGGTGCACCAGTCCCTGGATCAATAGAATATGACACAAGTGGAGACAATCCGGAGTCAGCCGGTTGGCCGGAGGTAGACATGGCCACTGCCTTGCTCCGATACCAAGATAGAATTCTTGGATATTATATTAAATCATAATGTCATGTCTTACAGAGTACTTATCATATATTTGGTACTACCCAACAGACTAGATAACACCAAATTGAACTCATACACATGGACCAATACAATAGTGCCATATCATAACAAGCTAACAACCTATATCTGAACAATATCTAGCAATAAAAGTGATGTAGATGCGGTGGTGCACATCGGTGCTATAGAATTTATGGTGGTGCAAGTCGTGGTGCTCAAGAACATGATAGAGATCTTGAAGAACAAGATGGGAGGAGTGCTTGGTGTTTATGATTATAAGCTGAGCCTCAAGTGGCTACCTACGTACCCTTTGTAAGGGATCAAGCCCGATGCGTAGTTCTGGAAGTGAAGACTTCCCCTCCCTTGTGATGGAGGTGATGAAGGTATTTATAGAGGTTATGAGCAAGCCAGATGGCGAGAGAGGATAGCTGGCGAGTTGGGGGGCTGAGAGCCTAGCGGCCTGCTGAGAGCCCCGACGGGCTCGCTGAGGGCCTTGCAGCCTTAATGAGGGCCTTAGCTTGTCTTATCACCCTTACGTAGTAGCTTGCTCTTCTTTATGTTGCCGACTTTGATCTCTGGCGGGCCTAATAACCGAAGGGATTCGCATGTCGGCCCCCTAAGCTTTCTTGGCGCCGCCTGGGGCTAAGGGCTTGGAGCGGGTCCGAAGGCTCGCGATCCCAATTTGGCTTGCGAGTTCGCGGACTATAATGGCCGGTGGCCTCATCCACTATTTTTGGTGGTCGGATGGACCCGAATAAGGATCTGCAAATCGAATTACGATTTAGGCATATCAACATTCAAAATTATGACATTCGACCACTTGTTAATCTATATGAAAACCTCTATGATAACTTATATTTTAAAACGGAATTAGTATATCATGTACTTGTTAGAAAAAGGAACGACCAAGGTATAGATCCAAAAATGGATGGCCAAGATCACTTTGCTTTATAGATGAAGTAGTGATAGTGTCACAACAAAATAGCCATAATAAAGTACCCAAGATACTTTTGGACCATTAATTATGATGTTGACCTGTTGATTCAAATGAGTCTCAAAAAATCGATGGTGAAAAACGTTGTTGTGGTAATTTATTATGTATATTTTGTTGTGGCACAAATATTTTCATTTTCGTATTTTTTATTTTTTCACCCGTGAATAGATTCTTTTCTCCATTGTGCAATAGTTACTTTCTTCTTATTATCCAAAACCGTCCATCTGTCAATATATATATATATATATATATATATATATATATATATATATACTAGTAGGGGGTTTCGTGCTCTGCACGAAAGGGGCCCTCGTATCATGTCTTGTCATGGTGTGTTGGGTGTATTTTTGATGTCTGTGTTTGGTGCGGTCTTGTTATGTTAGGTAGCAAACAATGGTGTGTACATAAGTAGGGAGCTATATTTATGATTACATAAGCTGCCTTGATGCCCTCGTCGGGTCATTAAGTGTGCCTAGTTTTACAGAAGTAGGGAGTCATTTTTACTATTACATAAACCGTCTGATTCCAAGATTGTCCCATAGGCATTGGACTGATGCACCAGCTATCACGATTGAGCCCTCTAATGCGTAGTTTGTAGGTGTTTCAGGGCCGAGCTTGTATGATATGGTGCCCAATAACCTGTGATTCGATTTTATCACTTCGTGTCCAGTATTGAGTAGAATGAAAGCACCATAAGGTCACTTTGTGCTCAAATAAGAGAAATATATCATTAGAAAATCCTAACTCACCATACGAATTCATAGAATTATATATACTTACGGAAAGATCAAGACGTTCATTCACTGTAGAAATAATTGCACTCATTTAACGCTGAACTCCTTTGCTCAGTTGCTTCACAGAAGTGTTCTTAGCTAGTATTTTGTCTTTAAATCCGCGAGTAATTTTTGAAAGTGATTCCTTGAACCTGCACAAGACAATGTAAGAAAAACTAATGTCACAAGTGTGAAAAAGAATATTCGAGATGCTTCGATACCTGGCTGAAGCATAATTTACTTTAGCCTTCATAGATTCTGAAAGGGATTGCCACTTAGATGAGCAACCTTAATATGAGAAGACTAAGGGGGCTAGGCCGAAAGGAGAGAGCCTAGGTTGACCATGTTTCTGTTGCAAGACAGTTATTATTAGGAGAATGATGAGTGAATTAATTTTTTTTTCTTGTTTGTGAATGTTAATGCTTATTACTTACTGAGCGGTTGCGATCTGATTTTCTTTGCAGGTATGGCAGGTGAAAGTCTCCTCAGGATGTGCTTTTTGCGTTTGGTGGCATTTTGGGCACTTTGTGTATGCCAGTTTTTGGTGGAAGTCGTTGATGGTCATAGTGACTGTGGAGTGAGCAACCTGTTCAAGTTTAGAAATTAATACTGTTAAGATAGCAAAAGTAAACGAGGTAGGGATGATATGGGAAAAATGCTGACTAAAGTACTGAGTTTTGAATTAATTATTCCTTGTAGAAACCTAGGTTTTCATTATTGTGAGGAAATGTTATTTGAATGCAGTATAAAACATAGGTAACAGGCAAAGGATGCAAGATAAATAACATGTATTTCTAGCTTAAGTTGTTTTGTGGAAGAGAAATTATGCAGTAACAATAAGTGGACGACATAGTATTCGTAAAAGACATTGATTAAGCAGTTCAATAGAAGAAGTAGTGATTGGGAACATAACAACAGAAATTATGTGCACAAAGTTTGGGGACAGTATTTTTTTTTACCTGAGAGTCGGGAATTATGTGCGAAAGTTGTGTTAACCGAAGTGTTTCGTGGTTTTCCACAGTTGTCTCCAGGTAATTGCGAGGCAGTATTTTTGCAATTTTACTTCGTTAAGGTGATTGTCCAGCCTGTTAATGTAAGAGAATGTCATGTTACTAATAGGGAAAATGGTAGAAATTAGTGCGAAGTTTAGTTGTTGTATGCTGAGTATTTAACTAACTTAACTAAATATGTGAGTGAGGGAGGTATTTGTGAACTGGAGAGGGGGGGGGGGTGAAAATGTGAATGGACAATGCTTACCATGCTCGAAGACCTGCTACTTCTGGGATGCTTGGCTCTATGCTGACAAATGAGAAAGGAATTGTGGAGAGAGACAAGCCTGCATGATAGTTACATCTATTGTTTTTAACTTGTTTCTGTCATTAGGTATGTAGTTTGGATGTTAGTAGTTAATTGGTTGTACCTGAGAAAGAAGTGGCTCTGAACCCTTTGCATAGTATAATTGGCATGTCATTCTTTGTAGCTAGAAACTCTGATCCTTGGTGTTCCACAAAGTCTCCCCATAGAGTAAGCATGAGAGGTTTCAATCTGCACATTTTGCCTTTTATATGTTAGTTTTATAGGTTAAGTTGATTTTATATAATGAATCTGTGTTGGTTACTTACTCATTTTGGACCACGGTACATTCTTGTATCGGAGTGAGTTTCCCTTTCACATCAATGAGCCTCGGTTCCTTGATGTTGGTGATTGCAGCGACGATATCTAGTAAGGAGGAATGCAACATGAAGATGTATTATCTTTGGACTATGTTGGATAAGCTATTGTTTTATAAACAAAATACATAAGCGAAAACCGGACTAAAATTTCGGGGTGTAAAATTTTTTTTGACTGATGCAGAATATAAATACTATCTTCGAACTAAAATGCTTGCAATTTCGTATTCTTACAACTTCCAGCAAGTAGGGAGGAATTTATAGGACTAAAAAACTACCCACTTAACAGCCAATAGCTCATGAACGTATGGTGACAAAATGCAATTAAGGTTACTACACGTCCATTTTCCAGTTTTTTTGAAGTGAATTTGATTAGGTTAGGTAAGCTTATTCAATCTGGAGTGGTGAAAGTCAAAGGTACAGCAGGTAATGGGGATAGGCAAAAATAAATTCACACTCTTAATTGAATTTGGCAGGGGTGATTATTTTTGTTTCAGAAACATTTATGTGTCTTGGTAAAGACAAGAAAAGTAGTTGAAACATTGTTTAGGTTTATCTGAAAGGAATTAAAAATATGTGGATAGGCATAAGACAGCAGAGAAAAACTGTATCATTTTGAAATGTTATGATATGCATTTATTGATGATGGACAACTTGGTTTATTTTGCAAATACCAAAGTGAACAACACAACAGCCAATGGAGTCAGTAAGAAATAAATGCACAGGCTTGGTTAATTGTTGCAGTGGGGAAATTTTATGACACAAATATTAAATGTGTAGACAAAGTTAAAGAGAGTAGATCAAACATTTTTTTAAGTTATCTGCAAGCAAAAAAACTGGCTATAAAAAGGCAGTACAACAAAGCTTAAGTTTCTAACCCTGTTAAAAATATTACATAGGTAGCTCTGTACTAAATCAGTAAATTTCTTTGAATCCAAGCATGGATTTTCAGAATGTGTATCCGGCTTTGCTTTATGAGGTTGCGGAGGAGCAGTACGAAGTTTATGCGCCCCCGATACCGGCCAAGGATGATGATTTTTCAATAAGGGCAGAAGAAATTCCGAAGGTTGGTTCATATCCAGACCATGTAGTGAAAAGTATTGCTAAGCAAAGGGACAGGATTCAGAAAAGTTTGCACAAATCAAGGGAAGAAGTTAAGGAGCAGAAAATCTATGGCAAGGAGAAAGAGAGACTTGCAGAGATGTGGGAAAAAAGTATGTGCTGGCGGATGTGCCTCGAGCAAATGCGCAGGAAGGTACAGCAAGTGAAGGCAACACATATACTGAGAGTATAGATTCATGGGACAACCTAAGAAATGGGGCAATGGGCTAAAGATGAAAGTGAGGAAAAATTGTACAATGCAAATGGAGAGTGAGTATTGTAATAAACCTATTTAGTTGAGATGCATTTAGAATGTAATGTAATGATGAACTTGTTTAGAAGAGAAAGATGGCTGTGGACAATTTAGGGTGTAATCACGGAGTTTTACGAGTCTTAATAAACTTTAAATTTGGTGTACATTATCGGTGAGTACAAAACAATTTTGTTATACACGTAAAAAACCACATATAAAGACATTGATTGAAATTGTTGATAATTGCAAACATGTATATGATAAATTGAAAACAAGATGAGTCGAAACTGTAAATCACAACGTAAGTTATGTGGATTTTTAATAGGTAAATATAAAATGTAAGTTACCTATCATTGCTCCTGTGTTTGCGAGTGAGTGGATATCTTTGAATGCCGTTGGTTGCAGTGGTGGATAGGGGATTTTTTCACTTTCCTCTGATACGTGACGTATAAAGGTTGCTCTTGACAAAACCCACTGCGTTGTTATCCCTGGTGTAGCATATTGAAAACCAGGTTTGATTGGTTGAACATTCGCTCCACCAATAACGTAGGTTGAGTATGGGAGTAAATTGCCTTGCAAGATGTTGATGTTGTTATTCCAGATTACACCCTCTACCTTGTTACCCTATTTTGGTTATTTACATACATAAAATGAGGAAACTGTTAAATTATATCAAAGTCTAAAGGAAATGATGACTGCATAAATGTTTTGTTATATACCTTGGAATCCAAAAGCAGTAATTTCTGAAGTCTTTTTTTACTTTCATTCGTGTAGACATTGCTCTTTTCAGCAGCCAGGATTTTGACTCTCCAATCATCGGATTTGTCTGTGACGTCGTCTATCCATATTTGTTTTGCCATGATAGTGATATCTGTGAACCATGTTCGTTGGAAAAAGTAATAAACAACGTAGGAAAATGAAGAGTTAACTAACATAATGTAGTCAAAAATTTAATTACGTAACAAGAAATGAGCCAAAAAAAATGAATTTCACTAAGTAAATGCTTAAGCACCTAGGAAAGATGGTGGAAATAGTTATGTTCAGCTCAGTTGGAAAGAACAACTTTGCTACCTACTGTGCATGAACTTCTTCGTTATTTTGTACTCTCTCGTGTATTTCACGGTAGACAACATTTCTAGTTAGAGTACTATTTGTGTTGTCTGTGAATGTCGGGGGTGCAATAAGTACTTTGATTGAGCTGGATTATCTTGCTCTTGATAATGCAACATAGAGTTGTCCATGTGAAAAAACTGGTTCACGTAGATACACACCAACACGATCTAGTGTTTGGCCTTGAGCTTTGTTGATCGTCATTGCAAAACACAAGCGAATGGGGAACTGGTAACGTTTAAATGGTATTGCACATTTGTCTTCATTCGAGGATTGAAGAGGAATTTTGTGCAAGATAGTAAGATTGCCTATGTGTGGACCAGTTGCAATTTCAGCAATGATGGTATGCGCTTCAAGTTGTTTGCAAATCAACCTAGTTCCGTTACAAAGTCCTTCAACTGGATTTAGGTTTCTTAGTAACATGATAGGTGAATTTGGTTTCAATATGAGCTCGTGTGGTGGGAGGCTACTTGGATGTAACGAATTTAAGAAATCGTCGTAATCTCCTCGGTGTTGGGGATGAATTGCAATGTCATTGCTTATGTACTTAGTAGCGACACCAGACATATTATGCAACATAGTTTCGTTTATGTCATCTACGCAATCATTTGTAGGTGCGAGCAAAGCTCGGGACATAGCTAGGGTGTGATTGGTAGCAAAAATATTCATATATGGGTACACGAAGCTTATCAGCTGTTGCAACGATGCGTCTTTGTTGCTAAATGGGATGACCATATTTACAGGCAAGGTAATGTTTCCATCCTCGTCTTCAGGCTCTGTGCCATTACCAATACGAAGCAAGAAATCTGTGAAATAAGGATTAGCTCTAGCTCGTATGTTTTCAGTCAAATTTAGTTTAGTAAACGAGGGCCACAAGGGTGAACTGAACAAGCTTGCATCAAGTTGTTGCTGTTTTGTAGCATATTTCACCACTGGTAATACCTGCCTGAAATCGCCCCCGAATACGACAACTTTGTCACCAAATGGTCGGTTAGTTTCGGTGATGTCTTTGAGCATTTCTGAGAATGACTCGACAGATTGTCTATGTGCCATTGGAGCTTCATCCCAAATTATGACTTTACTTTCCCTCAGTAACTTAGCTGTAGTGGATTGTTTACTAACACTGGCAATTTGATTATTTTCATCATGAAACGGGAGTTTGAAACGTGAATGCGCTTTATCCTCGCCCGGGCAATGCACATCTTTGCTACCCAAGTATAGTGTGGCGGTGCAATGTATTGTTGGGATCTTAGAGTAGCCAAGATCGCTCTGTATAAGTAAGTCTTGCCTGTGCCACCTGGTCCGTCAATGAAAAACGCGCAAGGTTCGTCCTGTAGAATTTTTCCCATTATACTGTCGTAAGCGCGACGTTGTTCCTCGTTCAGCCTGTGCACATTCAACAAATCATTGTCATCTACTTCGATACTCATTTCATAATCCATTTCCTTAGATACATTACTTGTGCATGATATTGCATTTGGTTCTGGACCTAGGCCGTAATCAGATAGACGCTTTCCCATTTCATTTAATAAAACAGATAAGTCATGAAGAGCTTTTGCATGAATTTGGGAAGAATGTAGCGATAATGACGAATGTGTTCTTACATAAGCAATGACATTTCAATTCATCCCCAACACCGAGGAGATTACGACGATTTCTTAAATTCGTTACATCCAAGTAGCCTCCCACCACACGAGCTCATATTGAAACCAAATTCACTTATCATGTTACTAAGAAACCTAAATCCAGTTGAAGGACTTTGTAACGGAACTAGGTTGATTTGCAAACAACTTGAAGCGCATACCATCATTGCTGAAATTGCAACTGGTCCACACACAGGCAATCTTACTATCTTGCACAAAATTCCTCTTCAATCCTCGAATGAAGACAAATGTGCAATACCATTTAAACGTTACCAGTTCCCCATTCGCTTGTGTTTTGCAATGACGATCAACAAAGCTCAAGGCCAAACACTAGATCGTGTTGGTGTGTATCTACGTGAACCAGTTTTTTCACATGGACAACTCTATGTTGCATTATCAAGAGAAAGAAAATCCAGCTCAATAAGTACTTATTGCACCCCCGACATTCACAGACAACACAAATAGTACTCTAACTAGAAATGTTGTCTACCGTGAAATACACGAGAGAGTACAAAATAACGAAGAAGTTCATGCATAGTAGGTAGCAAAGTTGTTCTTTCCAACTGAGCTGAACATAACTATTGCCACCATCTTTCCTAGGTGCTTAAGCATTTACTTAGTGAAATTCATTTTTTTTGGCTCATTTCTTGTTACGTAATTAAATTTTTGACTACATTATGTTAATTAACTCTTCCTTTTCCTACGTTGTTTATTACTTTTTCCAACGAACATGGTTCACAGATATCACTATCATGGCAAAACAAATATGGATAGACGACGTCACAGGCAAATCCGATGATTGGAGAGTCAAAATCCTGGTTGCTGAAAAGAGCAATGTCTACACGAATGAAAGTAAAAAAAGACTTCAGAAATTACTGCTTTTGGATTCCAAGGTATATAACAACATTTATGCAGTCATTATTTCCTTTAGACTTTGATATAATTTAACAGTTTCCTCATTTTATGTATGTAAATAACCAAAATAGGGTAACAAGGTAGAGGGTGTAATCCGGAATAACAACATCAACATCTTGCAAGGCAATTTACTCCCATACTCAACCTACGTTATTGGTGGAGCGAATGTTCAACCAATCAAACCTGGTTTTCAATACGCTACACCAGGGATAACAACGCGGTGGGTTTTGTCGAGAGCAACCTTTATACGTCACGTATCAGAGGAAAGTGAAAAAATCCCCTATCCACCACTGCAACCAACGGCATTCAAAGATATCCACTCACTCGCAAACACAGGAGCAATGATAGGTAACTTACATTTTATATTTACCTATTAAAAATCCACATAACTTACGTTGTGATTTACAGTTTCGACTCATCTTGTTTTCAATTTATCATATACATGTTTGCAATTATCAACAATTTCAATCAATGTCTTTATATGTGGTTTTTTACGTGTATAACAAAATTGTTTTGTACTCACCGATAATGTACACCAAATTTAAAATTTATTAAGACTCAGAAAACCTGCATTACACCCTAAATTGTCCACAGCCATCTTTCTCTTCTAAACAAGTTCATCATTACATTACATTCTAAATGCATCTCAACTAAATAGGTTTATTACAATATTCACTCTCCATTTGCATTGTACAATTTTTCCTCACTTTCCTCTTTAGCCCATTGCCCCATTTCTTAGGTTGTCCCATGAATCTATACTCTCAGTATTTGTGTTGCCTTCACTTGCTGTACCTCCCTGCTTATTCGCTCGAGGCACATCCGCCAGCACATACTTTTTTTCCCACATCTCTGCAAGTCTCTCTTGCTGCTTGCCATAGATTTTATAAAACTTAACTTCTTCCCTTGATTTGTGCAAACTTTTCTGAATTCTGTCCCTTTGCTTAGCAATACTTTTCACTACATGGTCTGGATATGAACCAACCTTCGGAATTTCTTCTGCCCTTATTGAAAAATCATCATCCTTGGCCGGTATGGGGGGCGCATAAACTTCGTCACGGTCAGGTAATCGTTCTGCTCAATTTACCCGATGGGTTGATCTGCAAAACCGTCAATTATTGTTGCAACATGCAGACAACAAAATGAAGAATAAAACCAGCATCAACCCCTTACCAACAAGATTGGTGAATTAAGATTTCAATTTCAACCACCTTTCTTCAAAGAAACAAGCAAGATAGCACTAAAATCCATAGAAAGCGAAGTGAATGTAAGGAAAAAGAGAAGAAAGCTTAAATCGACCACGATTCGCAACCTCCGGCAACAGAAGTACACCTCCGCGGCAAAACTCACGAATCGGCGACACATTTTAGAGGAAAATGTAGAAAACCCTTGAACACCAACGAAATATGACACCCACCCCCATCGTGAGCCTTATATATGCCGGGAAAACTCAGGCGGTGGAGCACTTAGTGGAGGATCCACCCCAAAAAAAAAAAAAAGGACAAAATGGTCGTCCAAGGATGCAAATTTAATTATTATACTAACATATATGATACTAACATTTATGATATATATATATATATATATATATATATATATATATATATATATATATATATATATATATATATATATTATTTTATTTTTGAGTGGTCCATTTGTCCATTTGTCCTTATGCTGAGCTACATCCTCCTCTTCTTCACTTTTATTGATTTCTCCAACTAATGTAGTTCAAAATTACAATCGGGTAATTGGACGATTCGAGTTAGGAAAATAATACAAGAACAATTAAATTTTGGTATAAGCTTGGACTGAACTCTTTGAGAGAGCTGCCTACGTATCCAATTCAGGTATCAAATTGGAATCAAGTCCCCCTCATAGTTCAGGGTGTTCCTTTTATATCTATAGATCGTGATCCTCTTCCCTCGCTTACTTGGAAGTTATTATCAGTTATCTCTGGACATTACAGGACGTGGGGTCTATCCACGTCTGTACGTAGTTGAGACGTGTTGACTCGGTCTTCATCATGCTCAGCCGGTCATTCTCGTCCGAGAGAATGTTACGCCGAACCTGGTGGAGTCTGCTCCTCGACTATCCCGTCAAGCGACTTAATGCGGTCGGTATTGGCGAGTCCTGCCTGCATCGGGCTGTTTGTCCTTATTGTCCAACCTTTATACTGGGCCCGGCCCAATTACGAATAATCTGACCCAGTTGGCCTACATATCATCATAAGTCCCCCCAGACTGGGGTGAACTACTTCACAGCTGCCCTAGTCTGAAGTATTTTAACTTCCAGAGATTATTATATCGTGAAATGAGGCCAAGTTGCCACTGGTTATTATTATAACTGTGAATTGAACCCTTACGTCGCTTCCACTTCTTGTCACTTAATCATCCCTCTTGTCAAACAACTCTTCTATTTCAAACCTTTGGAATCGCACCCCAGCAGTTACAAGTAAGTCTCTGTTTCTACATTATTCTTCTACTTCTTTTGAATCTTCTTTTCGTTCATGAGTTTGAGAGCCAATACTGCCTCATGCGGTTCTGTAGAAAGGTTGTTTGAGTCTCCAGAAAAGATTTCTATAGCAGTAGAGAGTGAAGAAGTGAATTCCTCTAACCCCATTCCTAATCCTGAAACTGTAGTAAACATCGATCATCCATCCTCTTCGATTGATCTGAGAAATACCTCCACTTTTGGGGATAACCCTCTGGGTCTTTTGCCTTCTCATCTTCTTCCTCCTGGGATTTTTACTCCTACTTCCATTGTCCATCAATATCCAGAAGACCACTCTGCCTTTTTGAATACTCTAAAAAGAGAGATCAATCGATTTGATAAAACCAAAGCTATAATGGCTTGTCATGGTGTTGCTAGCAAGATGACCAAAACAGAGATGGCTGGTTTATTGAAAACCTATTAGATTCATACTGACCCTTTTGCAGTTGTTCTTCCGAAACCTACTGAATATGCTTACAATCCTCAAAGAGTTTTACGCACGAGTATATATCCGATCGACTTCATAGTGGGTTAAGGTTCTCTCTCTCTCCTGGATATATTGAGGTGATGAAGTACTACAAGTTGGGGGTTGGTCAAATACACCCAAATAGCGTCAAAGTTCTTGTAGGTTTCATGATTTGGTGTCGCCCGAACACCACTCCTTTCTCTGTAAAACTGTTTAGGAACTTTTACCAGTGTAAATTGACACAGGGTAGTGGGGGGTGGTATCACTTTTGTCGTAGATCCGGTAAGTTAGGCCATATCATTCCCCTATCCAGTAAAGATAAGACCAAGAATAAGTGGTCAGAGCGTTTCTTCTTTGTGAAGCACAACACTGAGGTGAATCTTGGTCGTTGGAATACTTCTTCCATGAAGGATAAACTGGAGGGCCATATAGATGCAACTTTGGTTAAATATCTTTCTAGCAATAAAATCACTTTGACTTTGAGCATTATCGACTCTGATCGGTGGATCTTTGCCACTTTCTCATCTGCGGGGCCTATTGGTTATGTAGAATTTACCAAGGAACAATACCAAAAATGTATGTTTGACTTTACTTCTGCTTTTGTTTTTGAATATATCTTGATTATTCTTCATCTTTGTAGTGGCCAATGTGGATGATTTGATCAACATTGATGCTGACGAGGAGGAGGAAACGGAACAAGTGCCAGAAGATTCTGAGCGGACCTTATATGTTATCCCTGAAGGTGGTGAGGCTTCTAGCCAGCAAGAAGCTGTGGAGGTAAGCCTTGACTCTGGCAATGCTGCTCAGGAAACCATATCCATTACCAATCCTTCTGATCAGAACATTCTGAGCACCCTCAACCCTGTGGACCTGTCTGTTGAAGAGGATCTCCCCGGTGGTCAATCTACCGGTTTGAGTGCTGTGCCTCTAAGGACCGTTTCTTTAAGACAGAAGAAAAGGCATAGGTACTGTTGGTCCCAGAGAAGGGTAAAACTATAGTCAGAGGGGGGGGTGAATGACTATAGTGGAGTTTCAAAAACTTTTCTTATGTTTAAAAGCTTTTGTGCAGCGGATAAGTCCCTTCTTAATTTGTTGTTTCAAAGTTTTTTGGTTTATCACAGATATAGATTATGACTTAGGCAATTTAAATGAATGCAGTAAAGTAAATTGCAGAAAGTAAATTGACACAAGGCTTATAGTGGTTCAGGGTGGTGTAATCCCTTAATCCACTCTTCTCCTGTGATGATTGGAGGAATTCACTATTGTTTTCACAGATACAATAGTATGTTTGTCCTTGGCTTCCCAAGCTTCACAATCTGCAAGACTATCACTCCTTGACTGCAACCTTGCTTGTGACTCGAGTCTCTTTGTTTGCTCCTTAAGATCAAAATCCTTCAAAGACTATCACGAGACTCAACTCCTTCTCGAGTTGCCTCCGATTCGATTTGCTTTAGTTCGATGTGAATGTGATTCACAAACTTGCTTGATCAATCTCAGTCTTTGAATATGAATTTGTAGTTACGTAAATGCAATTGATCACTAGATGTATCTTTTAAGTTCGTAGAGAAGGCTTTTCAAATTGTGAGTTTACGCTTGATCTTTCTTTTTCAATCGTTGTTTTTCTTTGTCTCTCAATGCCTTCTATTTATAGCCTTGAATAACCTTGATTTTGAAATTCCGTCCGTTGGCTATATTAATGAGGGAATAATCCTTGATTGCATTTTTGATTCCCCCTTAATTGCATTCTCCTTGATTTCAATGATCGGATTTTTCTTTCAAACATATAGCAGAAAATCCGTCCTTGATTGATCCTCTATTGATTGTGCATTTAATGCATGATCTTCTATATCTTCAACATATATCAAATCTGATCTGGAAAGTGTTACTTTGCCGTTTTCTGAACGGTTGAGTGATCCTTCTGACTTAGCCGTTTTAGATCTTCCTTTACCGTTTTGTCTTCACTAAGCCGAAAGTCAGTTTACTCAGCCGATTCTCTGTTTCCTTCTTCGCTTCAGTTTAAAGGAGAATCTTTGTACTTCACTGATCCTTGATTGGGGTGAGATCAGTGTACACCATATTTGAATATTAAGTTTCATCACTTGAAACATAACTTGGACTTATCCAAGGTCATCACAGACTTCCTTGGTTATAAGTCAGACCATAATGTCTTCATTGCTTCTCTGCTGGTGCTTGGCTGGCTTCACTCTGCCGAAAGTCTGTTTTTACTTTGCCGTCCTACCAACTAGTACAATACTTGTCTGACTCAACTTATACAACATGTCAGACTCTAAGTAAAGACTTATACAGAGAATTCTAACTTATTTCAGGCTTGCTATAACAGGTAGTATGGCCATCATCAAAACTTAATAAGATGTTCCTAACAATTTCCCCCTTTTTGATGATGCCAAAACCCTCATAAGCCTGAACATAACTAATCCAAAATTTTCAATGATAATCAACAGAGTAGAATTCAACAATTTTATTCATCCATCATAGGGCAATAAGATATTGCATCTTTTTATTTAAACGACAAAGGCAAATGATAAAATCAAATTGAATTAAGCAAAAGGTTTACTTCACAAAAGGTTTACTTCTTCATTTCTTCAAACCTGATGCCTTTGCCTTTGCTGTCCTTGCCTTTGCTGCCCTTTCCCTTCTCTGTTGGGCTTGCCTTCTTTTCACTGGAGCTTTCAGGCTTAGAGCTTCCTTCCCCCTTTTTGGCAGCACTAAAAAGTGCTTCAAGATTTGTCGTTGCCGTGTCAGAACCAGGGAGATGACCATACCTCCTTTCCAATATCTTGTTGTTGGCCTCACCAACTTTGATTAAAAAGTCCAGTTGCTTGCTAGAATGCTCCATGACCTCATCCAGATGTTGAATTTGTTGAGTGTGAGCATTGAGGGTGTCCACCAATGGCTTGAGATTGTTGTCAGTCGTCTCAGCAAGGAACTCAAGATTGGTTTGGACATGATGAGGAATGAGTTGCTGTAAGTTGCAAAGTAAATTTCCTTGTCTCCCATGACCTCATCTTGGATTTTGATATGGTTGATGAGGGCCTCAATCTTGTGGTTGAAGGAGGTTGCTTCACTCCTTAAGGCATTCTTCAGTTTTTGCCTGCTTTGTAATCTTTGCCTTTCCATGTCCACATTGAGGGGTTGAATGTCCAGATTGAAGACTCTTTATGGATCAATTTCCTCTGGTGCCACATGGACATCCTCTTCATCTTCATCATTTTCTTCCTCAGCATCTCCATCTTTTTCTTGCTCATTCTCCACTTCAATTTCTCTTTCTTCCTTTTCCTCTTCTTCCTCTTCCTTTTCACTTTGTGCTTCTTCTTCTCTTTCTTCCATCTGTTCTTGTTCTTCCTCATTAGACACAGGGTCATTTAGATGTTCTTTGTTGAGTGTGGATCGCTTATCCGCCACTTGCTCCCCTTGTGCAATTGTGGGGGAGTTGACAAGTTTGGCTGAGTGAGCTTTATCAGCTGGCTCACTTAGCTGGTTGTCAACTTTGCCTATGCTTTTGAAACGCACTTCTTGAAGAGTCAGTTCATCATCAGAAATCTCTAGATTTTATTGACTTGCTTCAAAATGATCACTCTCTGAGTGTTCCTCCTCTGACTCAGCTTCTTCCTCATCTATCTCCTCTTCTTCAGATGAAGTGAGTCTATATCCTTCCTCACCTTCCCCAAGGTAGGTGATTTCCTCTTGCTGCTTTTCTTCTTCTGTTGATGTGTCATCACTTATTGTCACAGCTCATCCAAGTTCTTTCGTGCCGATCATAGTGGTATTCTCTTGTGCCTTATGGGATCTGGTTCTTCGTCCCACTCCTGATCTGCTGGTTTCAGGTTGTTTCCTCTTTCTCCTAGCAATGGATTTGGGTTTCATGGATGCCTTGATGTAGGTAAACATTGTCTTTGACTTGTGTGGTGACTGCAAATTTGTGGGTTGTACTTTCAATGCGTTGAATAGGTGCTGAAGAGGGAATCCATATGATTTAATCTCCCAGAAATCGCCCTTTTTCTGCAAACCCTTGCTTGGTGCCGTAATTGATAAATCGATTTCCTTTTGAATTTGATCCTTCAATCTATTGAATACAAAAGTTGCCCAGTCGAATTTGATGCGTTCGTAGATTATGGCCATCAGTTTGATCCGTACCTCAGTTAGGTTTTCCATTGACCCCTTTCTGCCTTCAATATTCTTGGTGATGACCGGTGCAAATTCAGCAAATGGAAGTTTGAGCTTTGATCTAGGTAGATTGTACGTTTTGCTCTTTTTCTTGGGACTTTTGGCTATCTCAGCCCAGAATTTTGTGATGTCTGTCGTCACAAGCTTGACATTGGCAGGACCAATTAAGGGGAGTTGAAGGTATTTGTGGAGTGCACCAGGTGTGATGACTATTTCTCTTCCAAAGTTTGAGCTTGTTATGCGATCGACTTCAGTCTTCTTTGTGCTGGGCACAAACTTGGCATTTTTCCAAAACGCTATTAGGTTTTCATTGCAGATTCCAGTTATTGGGGGGTTTAGGAAGGTCATCAGCCCCAAATTTGTACAGCAATCGACCAAGCGTTGCGCTTGTGCATCGTTATCACAAAAAGAGAGATAGTGTTCTGGTTTGAAAAATGAACCAGTGATGATTGATTTTTGGTAGTATTTTTCAGTGGGAGAGATTGTGGAGGATGAAGCCATTGATATGCAATGGATGATTAGAATAGAATACTTCGAATTTTCAGAGAGAATCAAAAGTAGGGTTTGTAATTTTGCGAGAGGATGTAAAGATTTCTGAAAATCTCTAAGTAGCCTTTATATAGGTTTATTTGGGTAGTGTGAACGTGGTTTGAATGTGAAAGGATTTTGTGACATAATGGCGTGATATTGTGTATGTAAATCGCGATATTCGAGTGTAATGGGGGAGTGGATTGAGGTAAGTAATGATAGAGCCCGGGAATCGAGGCATTTATAATTCAAAAAATAATATGGTTACCTCCACGATTATAAATTGATTTCCACATGTGTAATCTTCCACAGAATAATCCTCCATAATTTCATTATTCTCCACGTGTCAAAAGGATTGATTTTGTTCACACTTTAATTTGTCCAAGTGTTTATTTCAGTGGAGTGCCTTGGCTGGTCACTTAGCCGATGTAGTGATTTATTTACTGAGCTGCTCCATTTAACCGTTCCTAACAATCAGTTAAGTTAACCCATTTGGATACCGATTGCCTTACTTGCTACATCCTCTGTAATGGCAAATGGTTGAACAGCTGATGAAGTCACTTAGCCGATTACTCCAGTTAGCTGCTCTTTGGTACATAGTCAATTTCAATCATTCCCAACTCAGGTCTTAACATGCTAAATCTTTCATAACTGAGTGGTTTAGTGAAGATGTCAGCCAATTGATCTTCAGTGGGTATGTATTTTAGGATGACATCTCCTTTTTCAACATGATCTCTGATAAAATGATGTATCACATCAATGTGCTTTGTGCTTGAATGCAACACTGGATTTTCAGTAATAGATATTGCACTTGTGTTATCACACATGATTGGAATTGTTTTCTCCTCCACTCCATAATCCCTTAGCTGTTGTCTGATCCAAAGTACTTGTGCACAACAACTACCTGCTGCTATATATTCTGCTTCAGCTGTTGATGTAGATATGGAGTTTTGCTTTTTACAGAACCATGAGACTAGTCTGTTGATGTATGAAAAATATATGATCATATTATAAGACTTTTTATTATTATATTTATGATATTTTAGCATAATTTCATATAAATGCATTGAAAACTTATAAAAATCATAGTTACTTATAATTAGATGCATAAGTTATAAAAACGATAAAAATGATGGTTTTTTGTCAGATTTACGTTTGGTGTTTCGTTGATTTCATTTCAGGATCAGATGTTTACCGAGATCCCATACTTTGAAGCATAAATCATGAGTTTTTGTGGGATAAAAGATTATGTCAAAATCTAACAACTTTGAACAGATCAACTGTCCTTAGTGTTTCTACCGTAATTCATCGTCAACGGACATTTGACCTAACTTAGAGGCATTTTCAGAGAAAAAGTCCTTGATGAAAGTTGTAGACCTTCAAGAGAGCTTTCCAACGAATATTAAATCATGTCAATCTGAGGTCTACAGCTCAAGATAGGTTTTTACGAACATCGGATATGTTACAAGACCGGCACGCACCGGAGAAGGCCGGATCTTGCAGGAAAATCTCTGACATTGGGCCCACAAATCTCTAGCAAGGGAATATATACTATTTGACCGGCACGCGCCAGTGGTGTTCCGGCACGTGCCGGCCTTGTGGTGCACTCTATAAATACCCCTCAATTGCAACCATTTTGAGGTGTACCAATGCATATATCTCTCTTCTATATCTCTCTTCTATATCTCTCTTCTATATCTCTCTATAGTCTCGTTTGTTGTTTTAGTTAAATAAAAGGCATAAACGGCACTCGGCGGAATAATCTTTGTAGTATAAAGTATCGTTATAATGCTTAGAAGATGTATCAAGGCTCATTGATGTAAAAGAGTTGCTATTTCGGAGGGTACAACTCAAGAAGCTTGATTGTAATCTGTAACTTTTCTAATGTATTTATGTTTGTTTGTTGTTATTAGTATCTATATATTAATTATAATGATATTAGGCTAACTTAATATCTAGCCAAGATATGAAATTGGATTAGTTTTTTCTTTTAGGAAATAGATAACGACTATGTTAAAATTGATTAAAATCGGTTATAATGAATCTCTTTCTATGTTTGAATTGAAGTAGCTAATTGATTTGAAAGAATTCATAATCTAATTATGAATTGACGCCTCGTAGTTAGTTTATGAACTCGTTAATAGAAAGACCGGAGGTAAAATTGGCGAGTGAAAGCGTGACAACGCGAATCCTATTTCTAAACCGGGGTAGATTTGTTTGGGAGAAACAAACTCTTATTGAAATTTATACTCGAGAGATTATCATGTTAAATTCGCTGTTTAATTGACATCTCTTAAAATTGGCCGTATGACAAAACGGGAGTGACCCATGCTTGAGGATGACATTGGACAGAGGACAAGACATATGAAAATTTCATACGCTCGTGTGAGGAGAAATTGCCTAGCTTAGGAGTATACCGTTTAGTATAATTGATTGGACCTTGGAAAAGGAAGATCATGTTTATCTAATTTCTACTAAAAGATATAAGAATTCAATAACATATTCTTGGCTAGTCTCTAATTATAATATCTATCTCCCTCCCTTATATATTGTTTTGGTACCTATATATAATTATCTATATATATTTATATACTTATATATATCTGTTTTAGTTTTATGCATTTATTTATTGTTGATTAGTTTAGAGGTTGGTTTTATGATAAAATTAGACTTAGATTGAGATAATAATAGCTTTTGGTGTTTAATCACACGGTGAATTACCAAGTTTTCCACGAGGATCGACACGACTCACCGTACTCTGTTGCAATTTGACCCGGTACTTTGCCGGTTAGGATCTGTATAGCCTAGAAAGGTCCGTCGACTTAATGGCGCCGTTGCGAGGAACGACGCTAATTCATTGTGTTCGAATGATTTTTACTTGTTTTAGCTCAAAAGTCTAGAGGATAAGTCAACACTTTTCTTATCCCATTTCTATTTTCTTTTAGTTGGTAGTTACCTTAAAGGTAAGTTACCAATCTTTACTTTATCGATTTCAACTATTTTCGGTTTTCGTTAGTTGATGACCGAGAAAAGTAAGGCTCCACTTACTCCTTATAAGCTGACATAGATACTTACGAAAGCGGTTAAGAGCGAAAGAAAACAAGGTCATACTAGTCGGAAATCGGCGGAGAATCATCATCAAATCAAAATACGAAAATGGTTTTGAAACGGTGATGAAACACACTGAACAAGGGCTAGATCATGCTCGAGGCATGGCCAAAATCTTAATCGAGGATCTACCAATACCAAATAACCGAATAGAAATAATCAAAATCGGAACCGTAACAATCGTAATAATAACCCACCAAACCCGAGACCTATTCGTGACTGGACCTTAGAATAAACCAGGACTAATAATCCAATTCGTTTACCCAATGAGGAGCAAATAATTTTGAAATAAAATCTCATCTTTTGGTCTAATTGACACAAGAGCCCAATTTCTAGGAGAGGATGATGAGGATCCACATCACCATCTCTATCTTTTCAAGAATTGTGCAATCTGACCAAAAGTCAAGGTGCTCATCGTGAATTAACGAGGATGTCTATGTTTCTTTTTCTTTAAAGGAAGAGCACGAGATTGGTTTATGTCACTCCCACATCATTCATTGACTAGTTGGGAGGAAATTCAAACCGAGTTTTAAAAGCGATATTTACTCGGGTAGAAATTTGGAATTGAAGGTCGAAATTGCCAACTTTAGACAAGGATCGAAGAAAGCGCTTGGGAATGCGTGGGAGAGATTTAAAAGTTGTTAAGATCTTGTCCCGATCATGGTTATTCCTTAGATATGCAAATCCAACTTTTACATCGTAAATTATGGAAAGATTCACGTGCGGATGTAGATCATGCATGTGGTGGTTCATTAATGATGAGTGAAGCCCAAATAGTTTACGATGCTATAGAAAAGATTTCCAAAAATAACGAGAATGTGGGAAACCGGTACTAGCACGGAAAAAGTAGCATTTGCGGGAGAATGCACATCGAATCTGAAGTTCTAGCACACTTGGAGAATTTGAGTAGGAAGTTTGACGACCTCTGAGGCTAGTAGGATTTGTAAAACCGAAACTATCATACCAAATGACTACTCAAGTCATGATAATGTGTCATTAGGGATAGAAGAACCAGAAGGATACTCAAGGGAAGATGTGAGTTTTTTACAACAGCATAGGAATTTGAACAACGCGTATTCAAACTCCTTTAATGCTATTAGAAGAGAGCACCCTAATTTTCGTTGGTCTGAAAACCCTAATAAGCCAGGACAACCGCCATATCCAGTTCAGTATAAGAATCCATATAGTAATCAAGTTTATCAAGGAAATACATCAAATCGAGAACCTACAATCGTTACACAGATCTTATCCACAACATACTACTCAAACTATACCGATCACCCAAAGTTCAACCCAACTTTGAAGGAGTTGATAAATGGGATAAATTAATGAAAAATATGATGGGTGTAGTATCTACTCAAGCTCAAAATATGGAAACTATGATAACTTCTATAGGTTCAGTCTCTAAGGATATGACTATGTTGAAAACGTCTATGGGTGGACATGATACGAGAATGAGAACTATAGAAGCATCATTAAGGAATATGGAAGATCATTTGAGTAGAGAATGAGAACGTAAAAGCAGTAGACCTCGGGAGGATTACCAAGTAATCTTTGAAAAATCCGAGAGAGGTAAATCTTGTGATTACGAGTAGTAAAATATTGTGAAGATACTAGAAGCGACGTAGGAAACAATGAGGTAGAAAATGATTTAAATGGTAATATCGTAAAGGAAAGGGACGAACTTGAATTTCTTGATGAAGAGGAAGAAATTATCAAAGAATTCTTAAAAGCAGAATAATGATGTTGAACTCAAAATTGAAGGTGAAAAATGGGTAAAAGTCCTAGAATTACGAAAGATCCTATGGATAAGGACACGAGAACCCTATTTAAGGAACATGTCGGAGAAAATCGGGAGAAAAGCAGGAAGATTTAAAAGTAATGAGAAGGATAAAGTTGATCTGAGGGGATGTTTTAAAGGAAAAATCTCAAGATAATGAAACTTGGCGATCAAGTAATGCTCAAAGATTCAAGGAAAAGGAAAAGAAAATGACTTGAGACCAAAGGTTATAGATTTAGAATCTTTGCCTTATCCACGAAAGATCAAATTAAAAGATAAAAGCGATAAGAAATATGCTCGTTTCCTTGACACTTTTAGTCATATTCATGTCAATATCATCACATTATAGAAGCTTTAGTCAACATGCACGCCTATGGAAAGTTTCTTAAAGATATCCTATCTAACAAAAAGGATTAGAAGAATATGAGAATATATGCCTTAATGAAGAATGTTCTGCGCAATACTCGGCATCGACTACCTCCTAAACTTAAAGATCTGGTAGTTTCACTATTCCATGTGAAATTGGAGGATTTACATTTAAGAAAGTATTGTGTGATCTAGGAGCAAGTATCAATCTCATGTCTTATGAGGATTATAAGAAACTAGGAATATGAGAGCTTACGAATCTTTGAAATGACCCTTCGGATGGCGAGATAGATCAATTAAACATCCTAAGGAATAATCGAGGATGTTTTGGTTAAAATTGATAAATTTTACTTCCCATGAGACTTTGTAATAATGGAAATGGAAGAAGGATATTCGGCGCCAATTATTCTAGGTCGACCATTTCTAGCTACAGGAAGGACTTTGATAGATGTTCAAAAAGGTGAACTAATAATCTGAGAGTTAATGAGGATAAAGTTTCGTTCAATATCTTCAAAGCTATGAACCATCCATACAAAGAACGAGAATCATGTTCTTTTATAGATGAATATTCTACTATACGGGATGCCAAATTTAAAGGTTATGAAAATAAATTAGAAGAATGTTTGGCATTTTCTATCTATAAAGAAGATGAAAATGATCTTTGAAATGAAAAATTAATCCTTTAATTAGATAAAGGAGGGTTTGTTAAACATCCATGACATCAAAATTTGAAATTGGAAATGGAAGGACCAGTTTAAAACCATCGATAGAAGATCCACCAAGGAATGCAGGTTGAAACCACTTCCTTGAATTTGAAATATGCTTTTCTTGAAAATGACAATCTGTTACCAATTATTATTTCATCAACCGTAACAAATGAACAAGAGGATCAATTATTAAGAATGTTAAGACAACATAAGAAAGCATTTGGATGGGCGATGGCGGATATCAAAGGAATTAGCCACGAGATTTGTGTTCACAAGATTATTTTGAATGAAAGAGCTAAACCTTGTATTCAGCCACAACGCCGCTCAACCAAATTTGCAAACAATCATTAAGAAAGAGGTCATTAAGCTATTAGAAATGGGAATAATCTTTCCCATATCGGATAGTGAATGGGTAAGTCCAACTCAAGTAGTTCCAAAGAAAGGAGGTTTCACGGTAAAAGAAAATGATAAAAATGAATGGATTCCGACAAGGGAAATTACGAGGATATCGAATGTGTATTGACTTTGAAACCGAATGATCATACTAAAAGGATCATCATCCACTTCCATTCATCGTCTGAGATGTTGGAAAGATTGAGTGGACATAAGTATTCTTTGCTTCTTAGATGGTTATTCGAGGTTATTTGAGATATTCATTGCAGCGGGAGATAGAAAAAAACTACTTTCACTTGTCCCTATGGAACTTTTGCTTATAAAAGAATGCCGTTTGGATTATGTAATGCACTGCTACATTTCGATGATGTATGATGGCAATATTTTACGATATGGTCGAGAAATTCTTAGAAATCTTTATGGATGACTTTAGTGTTTATGGAGATTCTTTTGATAAATGCTTATCACAATTAGAACGCGTTTTACAACGTTGTGAAGATACCAACTTGGTACTAAACTGGGAAAAATGTCATTTGATGGTATCTGAAGGAATTGTACTAGGTCATAGAATCTCTGAAGTAGAAATTGAAGTTGATAAAGCTAAAGTCGAAGTAATTGAAAAATTACCTCCACCAATTAATTTGAAAACGTTAAGAGGATTTCTTGGACATGCAGGATTTTATTGAAGGTTTATTGCAGATTTCTCAAAAATAGCAAAGCCCACGAGTCATTTGCTAGAAAAACAAGTACCTTTTAACTTTGATGATAAATGTATGGAAGCCTTTAAGACCACTAAAGTGAAATTAACTCTTTGCACGCACGATTACTAGTAGCACCGTGATTAGGATTTGCCGTTTGAAATTATGTGTGATGCAAGTGATTTAGCTGTAGGAGCTGTTTTAGGTCAACGATATAACAAAATACTCAAAGCAATCTACTATGCATCTCACACTTTGAATGCAGCCCAACTTAATTATGCAACTACTGAGAAAGAACTGTTGGCTGTAATATTTGCCTTAGATAAGTTTTGATCATATATTGTTGGTTCTAAGGTAATAATTTACACAGACCATTCAGCTCTGAAGTATCTGTTAAGTAAAAAAGATGCCAAACCGCATCTTCTTAGGTGGATTCTGTTACTTCAAGAATTTGATATTGAAATTAAGGATAAAAAAAGGAAGTGAAAATGTAGTAGCAGATCATCTAAGTAGGATGGATAATGATGAAGGAAAAGGAAAAGAAATTTAGGATTCGTTTCCAGATGAGAAACTGTTTAAGATAGATACTCCCTCAACCATGCGATTATTAAAAATAGAATACCATCAAAGGAAGATTCGCCATGGTTTGGGGATATTGTTAACTCATTACACAGTAAGTACATCCCACCTCATTGGACTTGGCAGAAAAAAAGTTTCTTTTATGACTTAAAGTTTTATTATTGGGATAAACCGGATCTTTTCGAAAGATGCTCGGATGGAATAATTAGGAAATGTATTCACGATAGTGAAATTTTAAGTGTATTATCATTTTGTCATGATCGTGAGGCGGAGGTCATCATGGAGGATGGAAAAGCTGCTTTCAAAGTTTTACAATGTGGTTTCTATTGGCCTACACTATATAGAGATGCATATAAATATGCAAAATCTTGTGAATCATGTCAAAAATGGGAAATATATCGAAAAAACTTGAAATGCCTATGCAACCGATATTAGAATGTGAGCTATTTGATGTATGGGGCATAGATTTCATGGGACCTTTCCTATATCTTTTGGAAATAGATTTATTCTAGTAATGGTTGATTATGTTTCTAAATGGGTAGAAAGCTGAAGCTCTCCTACTAATGATACGAGTAGTGCTAAGGTTCCTTAAAAGAATATATTCACACGATATGGCATTCGAGGGCTATCATTAGTGATAGATGTTCACATTTTGTAACCGACCATTTACTAAATTATTGAGAAATATGGTGTAACTCATAAACTTGGAACACCCTATCATCCACAAACTAGTGGGCGGGTAGAGGTGTCTAATAGAAAAATTAAAAGAATCGTGGAAAGGCAGTGGACTCGAATCGTAAAAGCTGCGCGAAAGACTTGATGATGCATTATGGGCATCTGAAACGACCTTTAAAACACCGATTGGTTTATTCTCCTTACAAATTAGTATTTGGTAAATCTTGTCATCTCCTGTTGAATTAGAACACCGAGCTTTATGGGCTATTAAATTTCTAAACTTTGATCCTAAAGGCATCCGGTGATCATAGATTACTTGATTAACGAGAACTAGAAGAGTTTCGACTCGATTCTTATGAAAATGCTCGAATCTACAAGGAGCATACAAAGCTTTTCATGATAAGAGAATCTATAGTCGTGAGTTCCATGTAGGTGATCGAGTCCTTTTATACAATTCACGTTTGAAGTTGTTTCGGGAAAGCTTAAATCTCGATGGGCGAGTCCATATGGCGTAACAAAAATCTATAAGTGCGAGGTACATTGAACTAAGCGATGGAAAAACAACTTTTATAGCCAATGGACACGAGGTGAAATTGTTCGTAGAAGTGAAGGATACCTCAACCGAGAAGAAGTTATTGCTTATCGACCCTCAAACGAATTAAGGAAGCAGGAATTTCAAACTCAGCCGATTACGGGTACTATCTTTCTAATTCACCTTTTAATATGCATTTTAAAGTAGTTTCATCTTTTACCGGATAGACGTAAAAGAAATGGATGCCTTTCATAGATAGAATAAGCGTTTTATTTTACTTTTAAGATTAGAGTGCGAATAAGGATGTCGCATTTAAGATAGAAGCCTTAGTTTAAATTAAATAAGGAATTGCTAATCAAAGTCGAGAGAAGAGAACTTTGTAATGGAAATTCAAGGAGTGCAATAAAAGAAGAGCAAGGTTTCTAATGAGATGTAGAATCAGGAAAAGTGAACATGATGGACAATGTGGAAGAAATACAACCATATCCAGGATGAGTGTTTGAATGTTATTAAGAAGGAGCGATTAGGTGGTTATCCGAAAATCCCGAGGAATACAAAGAGATAATTCAAGCATCACCCTAGGAGAAAGGTTAAGGGATCGTTATGATAACAATCTTGAGGATCCGAGATTGAGGAGTTAGCAAAAAATCCTAAGAATTTGATGTGTGTTTTTTAATTTATCGATTTTAATTAAATTTACGTATTTTTAAAGTTATTTTTCTAAACTTAAAAAGAAAATATTTTTATGAAAAATTTATAATAAACCTATTTTCATCTCATGTGATTTTAAATAGGTATATTATATCAAAAATATGTGATTTCAATATTATATTAGCTTTTCATGTATTTTATCAAGTTTTATATAGAAAAATCGTATTGAACTTAGATTATATAACATAAATCATTTGATTAACATCAAATGATCTTTATGTGGTATAATTAGAGCTCATTACACAAAAAATGATAAAAATTTCGATTTTTGGGGGCCATGTGACCGGCACGTACCGGTACACAACCGGCACGCGCCGGTAAACCTATACACTCAACCCTAATCTCGAATGAAAGCCTCATTTCTCACATCCCCATTTCAATTTGAAGAACAGCCCGACTTCTCCCTCTCTTCTCCTCAAAAATCAACCATTTTCCATCAATTTTCTTCACTCAAACATCATACAAGTGATAATCTCTCTTCCTCTCTTCAACTTAATCATAAAAGAAGATACCTATAAAAAAAAAAAAATTTGAAGCTTGGCAAGCTCAAAGCTTTCTTTCCGGCGACCACCATTAATTCCGGTGACTAAGTTTAGCTTGATAGCTTCTTAAGGTAGTATATATACTTATATTTCAAATATTTCAAATTTTAGTTAATTTTCTGAATTTATTTTGATTTATTTTATAGCCTAAGTAATTGTTGTTGGTGTTGTTTGTTTGTGTTGTTGTATTGTCATACCACTATCGTAGATGGCCTCATCATCTCGAAGCAATCTAAGAGGAAAAAATGAAGTACCAATCGTAGTACCGGTAGTTCAAACTAGGCCTTTAACCAAAAGGAGAAAACTTTAACCTTTGAAAAAACCGCTAGTCACGAAAGCTAAGCGGGCACATGATGAGTACTTTGGTAAAAGTAAGGTTTGGTTAGAACGAGGGATTTATTTTTCGAAGATTGGTAAAGAAGTGAAAGAAATTTTCAAGGATAGAGGATGGTTGGATATAGCTATGGATAGGAAAGATACGATTAATGTTTCTATGGTATCAGAATTTTATTCAGTATTATCTACTTATGATGCTAATACGGTTGAGGAGATGACCTATATCCCTCTAAGAAATGTTAATGTTACTTTTTACCCTGCTATGATTAATGTATTCTGTGGCTTAGCTGAAATACCTGAAGAGGAGGATTATCATAATGTTTGGGGTTTAGAACATCCTATGGCTTTACAAACCAAAGTTTATGAAGCCCAACAAGCCTTTGACCCTACTGCTGAATGGATAGAAAATAGGTTTTCTTATGGGAAATGTATTAGGGACATAAGGGCAATAAAACAGTTCTTAGGCCATAATGTATGTCCTTCCACACATGTTTGTGCATTTGGTGAGATGAAGTGGTTATTGCTTGGGCCATGGTTAATGATATTCCTATAAATGCAGGGAAATTGATCTTTTCTAAGGCATGTGAGTTTGCAAGCACTCGTTATCGAGGGGCGTCTCCCGTTCCTAGTCTCATTTCTGCCTTATGTGAGCTTGCGAGAAGTCCTGTCTTACCCTCGGATAGAAGCTGTGTCTCCTACATTCCTCCCATTGGTCTTAAGGTGAGAGCCTTACCTCTTTGGAATAATAGATTACAATAATCCTAATCGTCGACAACAACAACCACCACCTCCACCTCCTATTCACACTCAAGTACCTAGACCACCTAGAGCAGTCCACACCACCACAGTGAGCCAAGTTGAGGCTATGTTTGACATTTAGTTCAAGCCAGGCTAGAAGCGATGCTAATATAGCTTTAGCTGTGAGAAGAATAGAGCGGTGGGCTGAGGACATTCGAGTTGGTCAAAGAGGATATCGAGATGCTATGGTGAGTATGATCCTAGATTTCTTTGAGATTTACGCTGACACCCCTATAGTCGGCTGACCCGTATACTATGCCAGTTGGATTCCGCCGATTCCACCACTGTTATATTTCGAGGACTATCGCCGTCATCCATAGGGCGAGGTGGTATGTTTATAGTACACACCGAGGACATCCATGGGCATGGGAGGAGTGACTTCATAGCGAGATGTGGCAATGCGGGATTTGGTTCATTTGGTCTACGAGGATCGATTTCTCGTCGGCGAAGAGGCGAGACATCATTTGAACTTCGCATCGGATCCACAGCCGATTCGATTATGGTATTCATCTGTGCGCGATCTTTAGGGGCTGATTATGCTTGATACTATCTGCGATTCGATGCGCATTTGGATCATCGTCATCTCGATGCGACCTACTGGTGACATTGATCTTAACTATGATGAGGGCGAGTGATTTTGTCTCTGTTGTATAACTATCTACTTTTGGTTTGACTTAGTATCTTTTATGTCATGTTAAGCGTTTGATGCCCTCTCAGGGTAGTGCACGTTGTTATTTTGAGACTCTTTCATAGTTTTTTCGGTTGTTTTAAGTATTTCACCACGTTTTAGAAAACATGAAGAAGTCTTGATGCAAAAAAATAGATGCTGGAATGATCTGAAAATAGAAATATCTCTGGCCCGACACTATTTGACCGGCACGCGCCGGTGTAGTGGCTGCGGGATCTTCTCTGAGATATTTCCATTTCCATTTGACCTTTGTCTATAAAAGGAAACAGATGCAACATTCTAAAGTGCTCATTCTCTTCCTTTACCTTTAATTTTCTTGCTATAAAGAGTTTAAAATGTCCGATCGTTAAATCGATTCTTGATTATTCTCCTCCGCATACACCGAATTACTGTCATTCCAAATCCATTTTTCATCAAATTCCTTACGAGCCTATGTATGCTTGGCTCACAACCCTTATATAAGTAATTTCAATCGAGTCACGGTGTTGATTGAAAGGGGTTTAAATTTCAAAAAAGGTTGACAAGCTGGGCATTTACGAGGATGGAAATAGATGGGTGGGACTATTTTTGTCGTATGCCGAGAGGTAGGATTAATGTTACTATGGTAAGAGAATTCTATTCGATACTTTCGAAGCTAATGCGTATCGTTAACACGATCTGTTCTGATGAGAGGAGTTGTTGTTCCTTTCACTTCTACCAACATAAATCAAATTTTCCTTATTCCACCAGTCCACATCACCAAGTCATTTTGAGTATCAATGGAGATTGGATACATTGCGGTTTTATTACAAAATATTCGGAAGCTTGTCCACTCTTGTTCTACAATTATGATATTGATCAAAATGTCTCTACGATTGCTTTGCTTCCTCATCTTAGAGCGTGGAAGCGATTCATCAATTCACGAGTATATCCAAGCTGTTAATTTCTCGGAAGTTAGTGATGATGAATTGATGCTTCTATATCGATTACTCTTTGGGTATTTATAGATTGAAGTCTTGATTGAAAATCAATTTGTGAGTTTTATGTTCGGGAGAAGACCGAATTATCATCCTTTACCATTTGGATGGTTGATTTCTAGGTTATGTGTTCGTTTGGCAAGGGTTCGGAAAGAAGCGACGGATGAATATTTTCCGGCTTCGCATTCCTCGTGTTGGGCTTTTACGATCGATATTCCGGGAGGATCGTCAAGTGGTGAAAATTAGATAATTGTGTTGGTAGTCGGAAGGAATAAAAATAATAAAAGTAGTACTGATGCGTTAGTATAAGTCACAATAAATTAAAATAACTTAGTTTAATAAATTAGTTTAATTTAGTTTAACTTAATTTATGTTTTTCTAGTTTAACGTTCTAGTAGTTTTAATTTGTATTTTAGTATTGTAATATATTTGCATGTTTTTAATTTATGTTTTTAATGTTTTTATTTTATATTATATAAACGGTCGTCTATTTGACACCTGAAATAATATAATGGTTATAAAATTCATTTTATTTTCTAATCCAAATTTTTACTACTCATTAGCCATCGAGACGATGCCAATTCGTAAGTGGGGAGTAGGGATTGGTTAGTAAATAAATTGAATTTAATACATCAAATACTTACACACTTAGTTTCATTTTTCTTAAGGGAATAAGTGAATAATATATAATTATTATGATAAAAATGATATATTTGGATAGAATAAATTTTTAATTAAGTAAAGTAATCTTGATATATTATTTCTATATTAATTATGTCTATTTTAGATTTTTAATAAGATTTTTAGCATATATATCTTGATAAATATTATGAAATATTTTTTTTATGAAATTAGACAAAAGTTACTTATAATTATAATGAAATTTTAGAATGATTTTCTTTTCAAGACAAGTATGAAATTGGAATCGGATTAAGGATGATGAGATTTTTGGCATAACTTTGATAAACGAGAGCCAAATAAGCCTGCCCGAACATGATTTTCAATTTTGTCCCCACTCGGCCTTGTAAGTGATGATCAAGACCTCACTCAAAATAGCCATTATTATTAACTAGAAATTACTAACCCTAACTTAATAATGGTCTACATTTCTTTGAAAATCCATAAGTTTAGTATGTATTTATGGATAGCGGTGACGACATCGAAATTTGGTATATCTTTGAGATTGAAATGAATGTTATTCGGAAGCGATTTGTTATCAAATATGTTTATGTGTAAAAAAAAAAAAAAATAATATAACAAGAGTATTATAGGTATCTTTTACTTTTGATCGACAACCCAAAAATAAAATATCGAGATATAGTTTGCTAATGATAGTAGTCCAAATTAGGGTATTATCACGAAATGTCCTATTCTTTGGGAATGAAGGTATATGCTATAAATCGATGAAAAGAAAAGTCGAATCAAAACTATCAAGAATTATCACGAGTTTAAGGAAACCGGATTCGTGATTTTCGATCGAAAGAGTAGTACTCGATCAATCTTGATAAAGCAATGCCTATGTTCTTAAGTTCTTAAAAAAAAAAAAAAAAAAAGAAAAGAAAAGAGATCATGGTTCAAAAAACCATATTTTGGAAGTTATCAAGGTTGAAAATTGAAAGCGATTAATCGAGTGTTCTTGATTGAGAAATTTTTGATCGGAAGATGAAAGTGTAAATGCGTGCGACTTGCTTCTATCTCTTTTGATTTTCCTTTGTTATCCTTTTTCGATTAGCGAACTATCCTAAGCTTTGAGCGTTACAAGCCAATTTGCCAACTACTTGACTTAGTCTTTGATTCCGATAAATCATACAGTGGAGATTAAAAAGTTGTTCTAAATATTTTATTTATACTTATAAAGTAATTCATGTAAAATTTCATTTAAATAATATTTTATAACTAATTTATTACGTTATATACACTTCTTATCCTTTTAAAATATCTTAGCTAGATAAAATTAATATAATTATAATGTTGACAGCATACGTTACTAAGTTAGGAATTTAGTCTACAAGAATTATGTTATTTGAGTTATAACTTTTTATATATTATCGCTTATTTTGCTCGAGGACGATCAAAAGCTAAGTGGGGAGTTGTGATGTATGAAAAATATATGATCATATTATAAGACTTTTTATTATTATATTTATGATATTTTAGCATAATTTCATATAAATGCATTGAAAACTTATAAAAATCATAGTTAGTTATAATTAGATACATAAGTTATAAAAACGATAAAAATGATGATTTTTTTGTCAGATTTACGTTTGGTGTTTCGTTGATTTCATTTCAGGATCAGATGTTTACCGAGATCCCAAAAGATGACATACTTTGAAGCATAAATCATGAGTTTTTGTGGGATAAAAGATTATGTCAAAATCTAACAACTTTGAACAGATCAACTGTCCTTAGTGTTTCTACCGTAATTCATCGTCAACGGACATTTGACCTAACTTAGAGGCATTTTCAGAGAAAAAGTCCTTGATGAAAGTTGTAGACCTTCAAGAGAGCTTTCCAACGAATATTAAATCATGTCAATCTGAGGTCTATAGCTCGAGATAAGTTTTTACGAACATCGGATATGTTACAAGACCGGCACGCGCCGGAGAAGGCCGGATCTTGCAGGAAAATCTCTGACATTGGGCCCACAAATCTCTAGCAAGGGAATATATACTATTTGACCGGCGCATGCGCCGTGGTGTTCCGGCACGCGCCCGGCCTTGTGGTGCACTCTATAAATACCCTCAATTGCAACCATTTTGAGGTGTACCAATGCATATATCTCTCTTACATATCTCTCTATAGTCTCGTTTGTTGTTTTTAGTTAAATAAAAGCATGTAAGCGGCACTCGGCGGAATAATCTTTGTAGTATAAAGTATCTTTATAATGCTTAGAAGATGTATCAAGGCTCATTGATGTAAAAGAGTTGCTATTTCCGGAGGTACAACTCACGAAGCTTCGATTATAATCTGTAACTTTTCTAATGTATTTATGTTTGTTTGTTGTTATTAGTATCTATATATTAATTATAATGATATTAGGCTAACTTAATATCTAGCCAATATATGAAATTGGATTAGTTTTATCTTTTTAGGGAAATAGATAACTGACTATGTTAAAATTGATTAAAATCGGTTATAATGAATCTCTTTCTATGTTTGAATTGAAGTAGCTAATTGATTTGAAAGAATTCATAATCTAATTATGAATTGACGCCTCGTAGTTAGTTTATGAACTCGTTAATAGAAAGACCGGAGGGTAAAATTGGCCGAGTGAAAGCGTGACAACGGAATCTATTTCTAAACCGGGGTAGATTTGTTTGGGAGAAACAAACTCTTATTGAAATTTATACTCGAGAGATTATCACGTTAAATTCGCTGTTTAATTGACATCTCTTAAAATTGGCCGTATGACAAAGCGGGAGTGACCCATGCTTGAGGATGACATTGAATGAGGACAAGACATATGACAATTTCATACACTCGTGTGAGGAGAAATTGCCTAGCTTAGGAGTATACCGTTTAGTATAATTGATTGGACCTTGGAAAAGGAAGATCTGTCTTATCTAATTTCTACTAAAAGATATAAGAATTCAATAACATATTCTTGGCTAGTCTCTAATTATAATATCTATCTCCTCCCTTATATATTGTTTTGGTACTATATATACTTATATACATATATATTTATATATATATATTTATATACTTATATATATATCTGTTTTAGTTTTATGCATTTATTTATTGTTGATTAGTTTAGAGGTTGGTTTTATGATAAAATTAAGACTTAGATTGAGATAATAATAGCTTTTGGTGTTTAATCACACGGTGAATTACCAAGTTTTC
>JAOBSW010000709.1:0-91833 GCA_026214975.1 Gentiana macrophylla | reverse complement strand
TTTTATTTTTATTTTTAGATTCATATTGTTGATATGCCTTTTCTATATTTTGTTCAATAACAACGTTAATATATAAATCATAAACAACATTGTTTAATAATGAAAACAATATTAATTGATACTGCATGGTGAACCCCATGAAAATGGAGAATATATAAAAAGCGTGTGCTTTACCAAAATACCTTTATTTATGCGGGTGATGAAACAAGAATGAAAAAATAAGATTACAAATGATGAAATAGAATGAAAAAAATAAAATATGGTTGAGATGACAAAAACAATAGTGTTGTACAAAAACACCTTTAATGATTTTTTTAACTCACTTTCGGTTTAATATATATATATATACCACTCCGTTTTTAGCGTTTCCATTGTTTCGACAACTTTCTATACCCTACTGGGAAGGAGGCGATAGATATTTGTATGCCTTAAGATCGTAAGATGCACATTCATAGAAAAAATGCTTAAAGCGTTACTCTTTCTATACCCTACTTGGGAAGGGAAGGCGATATAGGATTTGTGTCGCGCTTAAGATCGTGCGGCATTCATGAAAAAATGCCGAAAGCGTTACTACATTTTCCTTGGAAATGTTCAAATTTTTAGTGGCGAGTTCATTTTTCGAGATGTTAGAATATTTTTAAAAATATTACTTACTACGATTGTTTAGAGTGTTACTTACATTATGTAGCAATGTTACTACTTCGTTGTTCAAATGTTACTACGTTGTTGTTTACATATTCTTTGCGTTGTTGTTCTGATCTGAAATTTATCTCAGAATTAACAAATAAATCTGTTCACCCTGCCGCCCACTCTCCACCACCTAGGCCATCCCATCCCACCCAAGTTGTAAACGCCACCCCCACTCTTTAGATCTCGAAAAGTTGATCTTCAATCGAAAAGCTCAACGTCTCCATTATCGCCAATTCATTCATCTAACACGATTCTTATGTAAGTTTAAACAATGCCGATGAGCTTTAAGTCTCAGATCTCATTCCACATTTAATCGAAATAGTAATACACCAAACATGAAAAAGAAAAGAAAAGAAAAGATTAATCCGTCTCTTTCCAGGATGCAAAAAAGCATTAAAACACCTGGCTTAATTCACATTCAAACTTTTTACATTGCAACTAAATACTTACATTAATTATTATGTATATATCAAAAAGCATAAAACAAATCAAGAGCTGCCATGGATATACGCATTTCTATTATGAGAAACACATGAGGATACGTTTTAAGAGGAAAGAGGAAAGAACTGAAACAAATCAAGAGAAAAGACTCGGATCTAAAATTATTTAAGAGGAAAGAGGAAAGAACTGAAACAAATCTACAAAGAGCAAACGAAAAACAACAATAGAAAGGAAAAACCGACAAGCACTGGCCGCTTTTCACAAAGCGCCACGCGCCGGAAAGAGACAAGCTTTTCAAAGAAATGAAGACTGATGCTTTAGAGAAAGGCGGAGGAAAAGAAATTTGAGAGAGATCGATAATGTTTCCAGCAGGATATATCGCATTTCTATACCCTAATTTTGAACGGTTTCAGCAGGGGATTAAAAGGAAAATAATATTTAGGGGTATTTTGGATATACATTACTTTCTGTCCTTTCAATTAGGTCATTCTTTTCTTTCTTCTTTTTTTAAAATAAGATGTAAATCTCTTCACTTAAAATACCTTTATTTTATGAAGTAATAAAACGCACTTATTTTAAAGATTTGCACGAATGATTTTTTTTTTTGAATAAACGAATAATATTTTTAAAAAAGAAAAACAACAAATGACGGAATAAAAATCAGAAAGTAAAAATGATAGTTAATTGTTTAAGAGTAAGTAAAATAACATTACCAAAACTCTATTATTTACAACGATTCCAGGCAGGCAGGCATGCAGTGAAAATGAGAAAATTTTATCACCAGGAATTTCTTCTTAGGAGGCCCATCTGCGTGTGCGTCTCCACCACATACTTCATTCATGCGGTATTGACATGTCCACTCTGAAAACGTGTGTGGTCCAAATCCTCGCGTGAGCGATCCTCTATTATGAAATTCCTCAAGAGAACGGACTCACTCGTGAAAATGGTCCCAAATGCATGATTCACGCAAAATGATAAACTATTATTATTATTATTATTATTATTATGTTAGAAAATGATGCAAATTTCAATTGATGATGGTGGGGTGATCATTCTTAATACAGTAGTATGACATTGACATAACATGACCCCGTAAAAATAAATAAATGAAAGATGACATCAGAATTGATAGATTTACTTCCTTATTTATTTAAATTTTCCTTCCTTTAATTTTCCCAAACTAGTCTCTCCAACCTTGGGAGAAACTTCATACCGACGGTGGTTTCAGGCTTCAGATAAACTCCACCGACGACGGCGCTCATTTTTACTTCAAGAAGAAGAGATAAGCTAAGCATCTCAACTTTTCTCTCCTCTTTCACGTATCGCGGATCGTGCTTACCATTTTTGGTGTTGAATCGTAAGATTTCTGCTCTCTGGCTGAGATTTGCCGGCGACGAGTCAACGATTCACCAGGTATTTCATTTCAGTTTAGAATTTTCGCCGAGAGCTTTCTTTTGCATTCTCTGTTTAATGTTCTCAACATGAGAAATTTCTTCCCAATCTTTTCAATTGTATTCATCCGGTACCTAGAATATACTACAAATTACTGTTTTTTCCTTCTTTCTTTCACATTTTGTTGCATATTCCATTTTAAAAATAATTATAAAAAATAAAATAAAAAACATTTTCTTTACAATTTAAACAAGCAAATAAAAAGTGAGGAAAAAAGTTTGTTAGAGCATTTCCTCATAATAATCGGTGCAGTAACTGTAAGTATGGCACAACCACCATGAAACTACTCTTTAACTAGTGTTACATGTAGTACATGCATTGCTTAAATTGATCTAAGAACTGTCCAACGAGTGAATTTTTTTTAACTTATTCAGATCTATGACCAATCCAAATTTCAAGTGAATTTTCAGCTTTTGTTTACTCTTTAAAAATATAGTCCCACGGCCGGCCTAGAATTTTTTTGGGCCTAATACCGAGTCGTCTAATTAGGTCTTCTGGTTCGGAATTTCATTCTTATCCATTAGAATTATGCCACTATACATTTAAATACACGAATCTTCCATTACCAATTTGAGCCGTCCAGTGATCCTGATCACGGATAGAATTTATTGACAAATTTTTTTTTGGCCTTTATCGGTTCGAGTAAATTTTTTTTTGGGCCTTTATCAATTCAAATAAAAAAAATTAACACATTATATTAAGTTGGATCGGATTGAATCTATATGAGAATCTTTTTTTTTTGCCCCCGGACACCGTTGGGCCTAAGACTACCGTCTCAATGGCCTTATGGTTGGGCCGGCCCTGTATAGTCGGTAACCGATGGAGGTTGGTCATAGTGCAGAACATCTATTTGCTTAAAGCAAGAGGTCTCGAGTAATATAATCTATAAAATTTAAGCTATATGTACTCTATCCTCATTTAGAGATTTTGATTTAATGTATTACACCGTAAATAACAAAAGTGGAAAACGGAAAAAAAAAAAAAAAAATTTGGTGATGGAGAATCTAAAATAGAGATTGTTGGTAATCATAGCTAATTGTTCCCATTTTATAGGGGATAGGAATGTAGATGTTGATATAGTTAAGGAATGAATAATTTAGTCTATATGAATAACATGTAAAGTAAAAATATTTATTGCTACCAAACCTAACAATCAATCCTCTATGTATGTATATATACATTGTAAGTGCTCTGTTCATATTGGGCTTAATTATAATAATGAGTTTTATTAAATTGTAGACATTGTTAAATTGTCCAATGGCGATGTTCTGGAGGAGGCAGCAGTCTCAACCACAGAATGAGGAAGAGGATCAAAAGGCCAAGGTAAACATTCCCTATACAAGTAGAAAAGAAAAATGAGAGACTTAAATTTCTTTTTTGCAATGCAAAACAAACGGAGTCTTATATGCTTGCGGGGTTGCGGATAATTAATAGTAGTTGTTGAACAAAAGGTGTTTGTTTGTTGGTTGGTATGAACTATGAATGAATGAATGAATGAATGAATGAAGCAGGTGAGGGAACTAAGAAATGGTATTGGACCACTATCTGGGCGCAACTTCAAGTACTGCACAGATGCTTGTTTGAGGAGATATCTAGTTGCTCGAAACTGGAATGTTGACAAGGCTAAGAAAATGTTGGAGGAGACACTCGAGTGGCGGGCTATGTACAAGCCTGAAGAAATACTTTGGGTAAGCTCTCACCTTTTTGCACCGTTTTATTTATTTATATTTACTGCTGTAATTGAATCGAGCTACTCGTAAGTTAGTTGCAAAAGTGTTTGACTCGACTCTGTTTTTGTCGAGTTTAAGCTCGAGTCATGCTACTACTCGAAATATAAGCCAAACCGATCTCGAGCTTTAAAATCTAGTAATAGAGTAGCTCGTGTCAATTTGTTTTGAGTACTAATCGAATCGAGTTTGGTCTTACTATATTAATAACAAATGAAAGAATTTTAAAAAGAATACACGAGCTCGTGAGTCGAGTTGAGCTATTTCAAAGTAATAAACGAGCCAAGTTCAATATTGCATTTTGTAACTCCATCGAGTTTGAATTGAATTTTTTTTAGGCGAGTTAAGCTCACGCTCTGATGAGTATCGACTCAACTAGGCTTGATAACACCCTCAATCCTATCCCTGAAATATTTAAGGATACACTACATTGACTTCTTCTGTTTCGATTGAAAGAAACGGACCGAGAAAAGAAAGGAAAAGAAGAACGAGACATTGTGAAGTTTCTTATGTCCCTTTGGATTGAACCAGATAGAAATGAAAGGAGAATTGAAATATTGTCACTGGAAAAAAAATATGGAAAATTAGGGATAAGGACACAATCTGAAATATTTTTAAAATAACGACAACTACATATTTTTTATAGGGAGAAGAATACAATGCATAATTTTTATAAGCGAAAAGGACAAACAGTGAATCCCGAAAATCGTGAATCTCCTTAGTGAATCCCGAAATCGGTGAATTTGATAGTGAATTTCGAAATTGAATCCCAAAATTAGTGAATTTCGACGATGAATTTTGAAAAATAGTGAATTTCGACGATGAATTTAAATCGGTGAATTTAAATAGTTGAATTTAACACAAGTGAATTTAATTGATGAATAAATAGTTTTGTCTTTTATCGCAAAAGTTTTAAAAAAGCGTCGCCCTACTCAATTGATGAAATATTTACGTCATTCTTCTTCCTCATTCCCTAAAAATATAAGTGTTGTAACTGGATATTTACTTATGTTTTACGGAGGAAATAGATATTTAAATGTTGTATGTACATTGATCGCTTCGATTTTGGTTTTTCTACCAGTAGTACACAATGTGAAACGGTAGCCAATGTCGTCGTAAACTGCAATGTATTATCAACGTGGTCGTCACACGTGTTCCCTTAATGCGTATACTGAAAAGCATATAATCCTATAATAATATATATGTTTGATGGGATTTCAGAGTGAAGTAGCACATGAAGGTGAGACAGGCAAAATTTCAACAGCAAATTTTCGTGACCGACATGGGAGGACTGTCCTTATAATGAGGCCGGGAAAGCAGGTATTTGATGTAAAAATTTGTGAATCTGATGTTAATTGGAAAGACCCTTTAAATCCACCACAATGAAAATCAACTTTTTAAAACTCAAATATATATATATATATATATCATAAAATCAGAGATATACGATTTTCAGTATGATTGGGTGTGTTTCAGAATAGCACAAACACGGAAGGGAACATACGTCACCTGGTGTATCTCCTTGAGAAAACCATCCTTAACTTGCCAGAAGGACAAGAACAGATGACATGGCTGGTAGATTTCACTGGTTGGTCACTAAATATCGTTCCAGTCTCTACAGCTCGAGAAACCATCTATGTTCTACAAAACCATTACCCTGAGAGACTCGGCCTCGTTCTCTGTCACAATCCACCCAAGATTTTTGAAGTTTTTACAAGGTATGTATGATCCATCTCCTTTTTCTGACTTTAAAGCTTAAAATGGAGTCTTTTGATTCAAACTAACCAGTGATACTCCTGATGATGTGTATGCAGGTAGTGAAGTACTTTCTAGACTCGAAAACAAGTGAAAAGATACATTTTGTGTATGAAAAAAGACAACAAGAGCTTGGACCTTATGAAGACCCTCTTTGATACAGAGAACCTTCCCAGTGAATTCGGAGGTCCAGCAACCTTAAAGTATGACCATCAAGAGTTCTCCAAAGAAATGATCCAAGAGGACGGAAAGCGCTAAATACTGGGGTTTCGAATCCAAACTTAATGGCTACTCCGATGCTGCACCGGGAGTTGGATCGTCTGAACCCGTGAGTCTTGCATCAACCGTAAAAGCTAGCTAGCTGAGCATCTCCATCTTTCTTGCTTGGAGATATGTATCTGCTTTCAATTTTTAATCATAATTATTATTACTCAAGTATGTAAAAACCTTAAGCAACTGGTAACCCTAATACATTACATGTTCTACTACTATTTTATGAACAATGGTCTGCATTTATGTTGCTGCATTATGTAAAAGCAGGGTTAGCAATAAATGTTGTTCCTGTGGAACCTGTGAGATATACTAATAAATAATGAAGACATGTGAGTCTTTTATATTCACATGATAATTCTTCGATTGCGTGAAAAAATACATCCCCTTTATTACAGCTTTATTTCTAACAAAAAAAGTCTAATGTTGTTGGTTATAATATCTCGTGTCTGTGTCTGTGATTGTGATGTGAATGAATTTTCTGTTCCTCTCAATTTTGAAGGGTTTCTTTAGTTCTATCATTCTTTGAACATGAATGAGGAAATAAATAAATAAATAAAAAGTACTCACAATAATAAAAGGAGCAAGATGCAAGTAAAACAAACACTCAGTTTGGATGATTATTCGATTTCAAATCAAATGTTGACCAAAAAAAACATTTAAGACTTCTGTTTCAAAAGAAGATTAACAACGGTAAAACGTAAGAAAGGTCAAATCTTCCAAGAACATGCAAAAAAAAGAAACACATTGTAGTACTACTTAGACTTCTTTCCCTGCTTCTTCTTAATAACTTCATCAATATACATAATACCTTTGCCCTTGTAAACTTCAGGAGGCTTACACGCACGTACAGCAGCAGCAAACTGATGTACCCTTTGCTTGTCAATCCCAGTGCAACACACGACGTTTGGCTTGAAGCAAAACACACGAACTGCTGCAGGCGCCGCCAGTTCTACCTCGTGACTGTACCCTAACTTCAGATACAACAACCGACCTTCAGCTTCTGCCCGTGCTTTGAAACCAACTCCAACTATTTTAAGGAATCTAAAGAACTTTGCTTCCATTACTGTATGCCTGCCAGCATACATATACCGAAAAAGAGATGTAATAACCGAGAAGAATACGAAAAAGGCTACAATTCAAGGGAAGAATATCGACATCCATAGAAGGGATCAAACTATACCAACAAGTACAAATGTATAATGGACAAGAAAATCCTAACCAAAGAATCTCATATATATACATAATATGCATATGATTGTTAAACTTTAGGATTAAGTTTAAGTACCTCAAACTTGAACAGGATGATATACGAACTTTAGAAAAGGTTCATATAATCCACACACCATAACAAAAAGATGAGCAAACTTTATCAACACAGACAGATTTGCATACGTAATCGTAATCTAATTCAACATCAAGAATAAGAAAGAAAAACGAAATCTGAAAGAAAGAAACTCCCAAGTTAAAGTTGTGCATACAATGTACCCATTCATCTCATCTTTTGCAGGCAACAACCCCATCTTACCACGGTCTAAACTAAAGGTGTAAGAGATCATGTCCAAGATCTAAGACACAGCTCATAAGTATATAATGGTATTCTTACATTCATTACTTGACTAACATTCATTGTCGGAAAATTTTCTTTAGCTTCTAAGATTTCCTATTTGCCTGAGCAAAATGCTTCTACAGCATTCTGCTGCACTTCCAAAATCAAATCTTTATCCGATTCCCACCTCTTACATCTCTCTAGCAATCACCATTTTTATATGTTCTCCATTCTTACAGATCCATGCTCAAACAACTTAATCGACTCCGCCATTTTCTCAGTGGCCGCCCTTACTGGACTATGTCCTAACAATAATTTCCCCCAACTCACCTCTCCCACCAAACAATCTCTTACAACTTTGCTAGAACAAAATTACCAGGAAATAGACTATTTACATTTAAAGAATAAATGTAGCTGTCCAGTTATATTTCCAACATCAACAGAACCATAATCAGAAAAACTAACTAAATTATGAAGCCAAAATTCACAAACCTGCTTCTGGGATTCTTTAATTGAACACCCAACAGTTACAGCCAAGTACTAAAGCCAACTCCGATTTTCCTTCTCGGTTGGGCCTTCTATTTTCCCCACTCAAATGGACGCCTGCTCGTTTTCTTCACTGACTTGAATTCCTCTTTCAAAACCTAAGACTCCTTTCCCGTTTGTTTATTCTTTTTCTTCAGCTACAAAGGGAGAAAAGTTAATTTTAATTGATCCGGTGCAAAATTAAAAGGAGGACGGTTTTTTTTTTTTTTTTTTTTATTTTATTTTTTAATGTATCACAGTAAACTTCATCGTATTTCTACATTAATTTCCATTCATAATCACATTTTTAAAAAAACACATTTTTTTCTTTTGAAGAAAAATAATACATTAAAGACGGTATCGAAAACAAAGCTCATCCAGTGGTTAGCGGCTTCAGGTTTCTCCAAGCCCAGGTGGGAAGGTCCTGCGTTCAATCCCCTCTCCCAATAAATTAAAGTAATTATTGAAACTTTTCTGTCCAGTCCCAAAAAAAAAAAAAAAAAAAAAAAAAAAAAAGACGGTATCTAACAACATATTATAAATTTCAAAAAGAACAAAATTTATTGAATCAATGGCATGAAAACAATAAATCCAATAGCATGAAGAGATCAATAGTAGAAACAAACCAGCGCAACTGTAACAAGGAACATCAAAAGATAGCAAAACATCGATAGAAACATATATGCACAAACAAGCAGAATTTTTTTTTTTTTAAAATCTTTAAAAACAAAGTATTTATCGTTTCGTCTTATCTCAAACTATTTCTCCGACCGGTCACGCGTCGGCGATTGCTTTGGCTAGTTGGAAAAATGCCGAAAAAACACGGAACATTCATGTCTTTCAAAAAGGAGTAAAGCCGCAGGTTCAACCTAAGGCTTACTAAACAACGCTTGACGCGTGGGCGTTCTGGAGAATAGTTTGAGATAAGACCAAAACGATAAATACTTTATTTTTTAGCATTTTAAAAAAAAAATCCCTCTTTTTTATAAAAAAAATGAACATAGTTTCTCTCTCATTCATCTTTTTTTAAACACTCATATCTCTCAATCTAGAATTCCAAACTTGAAAATTCTATCAATTTTTTATTTTTAATCTTTCTTTTATTTTAAGACCACATTCAACATATTCTGATGTGATTTAAGAAAACCCTCTGTCAAAATTCACTATTATTTGAAATCTCATCACAAAATTCATTGATTTTGAGATTCATCAAAAATATTTATTGAGTGAATTTCGACATTGAACTCTCATGAAAAACGATGTGATTATATCGAACCAAGTGCCAAAACAAAGAAAGCATCAAAAGAAAATAAAAATTCAGTGTAATTTTATCCGCCGATCTCTGATCAAAAGATACTAATGTTTGAAAATGGGAAGTAAAAAAAAAAGTCCAGTAGTAGCACAGGCGCAATTTTATTTTATTATTTTTATATATTTTTTCTTTTTCCTTTAGGTTATGAAAAATATAGAAGTTTCGCTCTCTCCTATAAAAATATGCACATTTATACGTGTTATTTAAAAATATTTCAAATTGTTTCTTTATTCCTAATTCTTTATTTTCATTAATATAATTACTTTACACGGTTCAATAGTAAATTCATATATCAATATAATTAAAAGTTTTAAAAAAATATGTCAATAGCAAGAATCATACTCACACCAATACAAGTATATAATCAATGTTTATTCGCTAGACTAGGTTACAATTGTAAAACCCCAAATTTCTAATTAAGTTTCACTAAAAAAGTGTAATTAAGGGTATTTAAGTCTTTTGGAATTTTTAATAAACCCTAAAAAAGAATATAAGGGGATATAAAAAGAAAAAAAAAAACCTAATGCTGCATCCCAATGCGAATTTTTACAAGTGTCGAAATCACAGCCTCCTCAACCGCAACACAACAGCAACTGCCTAGCACAAGTGAAAGTCCAAGCAAAACATATGAAGGCAATGCTTGAGATGATGATGAGCAGGGGCGGCCCTGCGCATAGACCCAAGAGGCCTGGGCCTGCGCAGCCAAAAATATATGTGATTTAAGGCCCGGCCCGATAAATCGTTTAATGACATAATTAACTCTTCATCATTACAATCCAATAAATACTTGCGAAATCCTTTCGTTACTAACGTTGATTTTAAGTTGGTCCAAGATCAAATTCTTTTGATTTTCCGTCATTCCTAACATTCCGTCTTTCGCTTTTCCACTTTCCATATCGCGATGATATAACCTTATAACCATTATCTTATATTATACTTTCAAGCAATTAACTGTTAATTAGCCCGAATTGCCTAAATTATTCTATATTGATTAGAAGAGATATTTAAAAATATCATGGAAAGATTATTCTATATTGATTAGATTTTACTTTTAAATGTGTTAGAAGAGATATTTAAAAATATCATGTAAATTCTTAAAAAAAAAAAAAAATGTCATGTAAATTTTGTACATCAATAAAAGTTGACCTTTTTTTTGTTTTTTGAAAAAATTTAAATAAAATTTAAGTACTCGTTGTAGTTTGTCCATTCGCACATTGACAAAGTCCCAATGCACCGGTTTGACCGTTGCCTAACCTATCATTTCTTGTGTTTATTTTTCCTCTTTTATACAAGATGTAACTCAACCCTCTGATTATGGTCAATTAAAAAAACTCAAGCGATTGGTCATCTGTGTCGGAGCTGATGGTGATGAAAGTCTGACTAACTTAATTTCCATTGTAAATTCTTGCCCTCTTCTTGATGAATTTGTATTGATGGTATGCACCCCTTTTATGTCTTTTGTTTTTCACTTGCCTCCTTCCCGCTTAATATGCCCCCCTTTGTGTTAATTTGTCATGCGTTTTTTGTCCTCTGTTACTTTGTGTGTATTAGCATAGTTGTAATGTTGTATACTTCAATTTGCATGGGCCAAGCTCCTAATTATGTATTGTTTGTCGTTTTCGTTTCTTTGGGAAAGATTGTTTCACTTCACATGGATAATGAAGTAACAATACCACTTGATATGGTTGGTGCAAAATATGATGAAACATACTAGTTGCCAAACTCATCAGATGTATGTTGTAACGTCAAATCAATTACATAGGTAATTGCTGCTTAATGACAGTTGGGATTTTGCAGTTGTGTTGGTTCGAGCCTGAGCGGACTAGAAGACCCATCTATAAGGTTGAAAGATGCAGTAATTCATCATCATCCCTCCTCAAAAGCAGAAAAAGAAAAAGTTTGAAGGTTTTTGAGTTCATAGGTTATTACGGTCGTTTTAGTGATGTTGAATTGATCATGCACGTGTTGAAAAACGCTGTTGGTCTTGAGAAAATCATCATTGATCCCCGTGATGGGTTTCTCATTGACCTTTACAGACCTACGAGGTCTAGGATGGAAGAGGAGGCTGGAAGTATTGCATTGGAGCAGTATGATTCTCTTAGAAAATCTATACCGCCACATGTTCATTTACTTATCCGTTAGCTATTCTTATTGGAGAGGTGTTTATACATATATATATATGGTTATAGAAAAAGGCACAATACCTACAACACTTGTCAATTTCCATTTAGTTACTTACAGTGTATATCTTCAACAAGTTGCTGCAAATATAAAATCTTCAACAGATGTTCCTGTATTATCATCGGTCCAATGTACCATATTGATTAATGTTCTTTCATATTGTGTAACTTAACAAATAATATTACGATATTAATATATATATATATATATAGCGTGCGACACAAAAGTCTGCGAATAATAAGCCAAGAAGATGCAATGACTGGATCTGAGAAACTGGACTAGAGTACATCTTGAATGAGCATCTCAGTAAGAGATTTTGAGAGCCCCATCACACTATCACCACTCCCTATCTGCAATTTGATTAAATTAAATTATGGCCATCAAATTTTTAACATAATCAAATTCTACAGGGCTGCTTATGAAAAATTGCATGGTATGCCTTTAAAGAGAGTCTAACCACAGTATCAACAAAAGGCAATGTTAATGGATGTTCAAGCATCAATCCCCCTGCCACGTTCAGTATCAACCCTTCCTCTATCTGTATTTCATTGTACACCAACAATGGTCTGAATTTCAGCAAACATTTCAAAGCTCAAAAATTCAATATTTTCTTTTCCATTTTTGTTTTGTTTTGTTTTGTTTCTGTGTGCGCCATGCGCCCATATATATTTACCAGGTTATCAATGACATGATCTGGTATGTCGTGGAAATAAACCTGCAAGATACGAAATTTGTAAATAAACCTACATATCTTTAACGTTTTCTCTATATATAAAGATAAAGATACTGTTAGTTTTCACTCTCACTCTGAATAGAGATTCTGTAAAAATGAAGATACCTCTGATTTATCCCATCCGCCTTTCCTTGTACCATCTGTCAGATTGGTTACTACTACAGATCCCACAACGGAAGTATGACGACCAGAATAACCTGATATAATAACCATTAAAAGAGAAGCCAATATGTATGAGAAAAAGGAAACTTAAAAACCATTTTTTTTTCTTTCCCCATTTAGAACCTAAAAACAGAAAAGGAAAACATACCTTTGATAAATTCGCGTGCTTCTTCCTTGTTTGCAGGCTTTTCTCTGACAATGCCTTCATACACCACCACCTCAACAAAATTTATATTTAGGTAAGCCTAAGCCTAAACCTCAAGCATCATGTTCCCTGTTTTTTTTGCATGGTCTTGTGAACAATTTGCCCAATATTAAAAGCAATAATAGACCCTAAACCTTCAAATCCCATGCTACAAATTTAAATTCCATATCGGCATATTGCATAGCAAAAGTTCACAAAAACAGCATAAAAGGGTATACATCATAATCGCATCTTCCAAACTTTGAATTAGTGTTCTGCATTCATACTTAGCTAAATATACACAGCTTATAGCATTTCCTGGTTAGAAAATTGCAACTAAAATAAATAAAAAAAGAGATGTCTCCAAATGGATGCAGAAAATGACATAACGTACTGTATCTGCAGTAATCAATATGGTAGGTTCTTCGGTTTGCTTCAGATCACCATTCAAGAAAATTCTTGACATTATAGCTTCTGCCTGATACGAATTTCAAACGATTATAAAGCTGAAAGCTTGAGGTAGCAGCAAAAGAAAGGGAAAAAAATGAAGGCATTGAAATAGTATCAAGGTACAAATGCATGATTGTTAGTATAATCCTAAACATGATTAAAGATTATAACGAAAATGTCCCGGGATGTCACAGCCACATGCTTTCATGAGTTAGAATGCCAGAAAAAAGATACAGTAAAAAAGATACAGCCTTTGAGAAAGATTTGGAGACACCTCTAATCCAATAACAACACTATGCTTCTTGTTACATTGAAAGGAGTCCTATATCATTCATCCTAACAACCCTGTCCTATGTCAAAATTTTGCATTTGATGTTAACCGAACATTCACAAAGTAAGCTTATTTTCAGGCAACATTCAGTGCGAAAACTCGATGGATGTATCACTTTTGGCGCAGGAACTGATGAAAATATACTTCAATCAACATATAAAGGGAGGGACCTAAACTTAAAAACATAGGCCGTGAGTTGAGGGAAGTCCATCCTTAATAAGGAGGTTTATAACAATAGCAAGTCTAAAGAAAAACAAATAACAACTTTACGAGGCACCCTCATTCTGACCCGAATGAACAAGGGCAAAGTGTGGGCTTGATTCTGATACCATGATGATGAACATAACGGAAGTCCATCTCTTGATATAATATTGTGGGTATGGGACAAATAAACACTTTAACATAAACATGGCATATTTATCCTTGAGTAAGCTGCATTTCTTTGTTCTTGTCAAGCCACATCAGAATGTACTAATACCCAAATGTGTGAAATACAATGAAATTAAAATTAAAAATTAAAGAAAAATAGCAGATTGATGGGAAATCCTGAGAAATACAGTACAATGTGATATGGCTCAATTGTTTAAAAATTAAAACACAATGAAGTTAAAAGAAGAAAAATTCAAGATGAATGAAAAATCACAAGAATTATTATCAATATACCTTAGCCTCAGCAAGAGCCATCACCAGTTCTTCTGGCTTTTCTCTCCTTATACTTTTCTCATCTATATCCGCCGTCTATAGATCAAAACAATACATCATTTCTACTTTGGAGTATTCATGCTTTTGAATAAACGTTCAATTTCAAAAATAACAACTTGAATTAAAATAATGAATATGCATCCCATTTTGTTGGACCTTTTTCTGTGGGGTGGGGGGTGATTGGGCATTTGAATGCACAATCCTTCTTCACAGTCCAAAAAAAAAAAGGAAGAGCAAAATTGTATCGGCATTGCGTTGAAAAGCATAATGAAGTACTGGAGCGTACCATCACTGTAAATTCATAACCCATTTCAGAAAGAATTTCTCGGCGGGCGTTTGAAGCGGAACCCAGAATTATCTTCTTGCACCGCAACAACAACGAACAAAATAAAAAACGCACGTAAACAACTTAGTTTGTCAGAATGAAAGAATTTTGAATGATTTCAGCAAAAATGCAGCAGTGAAATGTTTGGAAACTTGTTAGACAAAAGTTTGAATATTAATGGAGAGTTAAAACGGAATGAACCTTAAATGATGTGTTTCTTGGAGCCATCTTTTCCGGAACTAGCTCAATGCTCCAATGGATAAGTAGTGTGTGACAATAAATTTGCCTTATTTTCAGGATGAGAGGTGTCTACGACATTACACCGTTATGGCATTAGAGTGAAATTTGATTTCTCAAAGTCATGAAACTCGCCTCTAGATGGATCGAAAACAGATTCAAGACTTCTTTAAAATCAAAATTTACATGAAATATGGTGTCTGGGTAGATCGATTGTTATACCGTTAACAGTATTCTTCCTGGATTCATTGAGTTCAATTCTAGATTAATTCAGAAACTAATCAACATTGTCAGAACTAAAATTGGTATAATTTACAAAATGGAGGATCACTTTTACATTACCAAGCAGTTTGCTTTGGCAATACCATAATTTTTTCATTGAAAATAATGCTAGCCTTACCCAATGTGAATGATATTGGTTTTTTTTTTTACCCAGAATTTTTTTTTCATTAAACTGAAAATTTACATCAGCATTCACGGCTTGAAGAAGCCACGTAGGAAAAGAAGAAGCCCAAAATACTCTTTACACTTTTTACATGGCGAGCCAACTCATGACTAGCAGAGTTTTTGGCTCGATTCACATAAGCGACTCTTGAACCTCTACAATATTCCAAAAGAGACCATATATCATCAATTACCACGCTAATGTTCGGTCCAACAGGTGAAGAGTTATTAATTGCATTGACAATAACTTGGGAGTCAGATAAAATCAGCACTTCACGGGAATTTTTTTTTTCAGACCCTGTCGCCCATTGCTTTTCTTTTGAGGTATAACTTTACGTACGAGGCCGAAAAGAGGTTATCCTCACGTATACGCACGGGGTGGGTGTTTCCCGGGTGTATTATGTGAGGGATTTTCAGTTTTCACGTGTGTAATGTTACAAAATGGTACATACGGAGCGAATTTTATACATACGGGGCGAGTTGCATTTCCCGTGTGTATACACCCATGAAAAGCCATTTCCCGGGTGTATACACACGGGCGAGCCAATATGATTATGCACGGGGCAAAGACTGTTATTCCCGGGTGTATACGCCCGGGATTTATGTTTCCTGGATTTATAAGCCCGGGGCGATTTCATTCATACGGGTTTATACGGGAAACCTCTCCTTCTTCCCTAGAAAAAATAAACAGATCTAAATCGAAAAAAACAACCCCCACGCCGGTTTTGAAATCGGATTTCTCCCCTGGGTTCTTTCCGTATGAAATCTCCGATTCCTCTAATTCTGTATGAAGAAGGAATTAGTCTAAGGATATACAATAATCCCCCGTTCTTACAAAATAATTTTTTCAAAATTAGATAATTCAACAATGTCAAACTACGAAGAAAGAGATTCTGTTGGTGATTTTGGCATGGATTTTGGTTCTTGTGGTGATGGTGAGGGTGATTTGGGCCGAGCTATTGGTGGTGTTGGTGGTAGCTTTGGTGGTGTTGTCGGAGGTGGAGTTGGGGCTTCTGGTGGTGGTGCTGGAGATTTTCGTCTTGGATTTGCAGCTTATAGCGGTGGTGGTGGTGGTAGTGGTGGTGGTGGTGGTTTTAGTGGTGCAGTTGGTGGATTGTAGGTGGTGGTGGTGGCATCCCCGGCCCAATTCTTCCTGAGGTACCAATTACATATTTAGAAAATTAGATTTTAATACGTATTAATATTATTTTTATACATTATGTAACGTAGTGTGATATTAAATATATCAACATTTAGAAAATTGTATCATATTGATGACCTAAACCTAACCTTGAAACGGCGCCAAAAAGTCGACGGACATTACCTAGGCTATACAGATCCTAACCGCGATGTACCGGGTCAAATTGTAGTGCTAGTCCTGGTGAGTCAGTCGTATTCTCGGGGGAAAACATGGTAATTCTTTTAAGTGGGGTTAAACACCAAGAAGCTATTATTAACTCGATCTAAGTCGCGCTTTTATCATTTCCTCGGGTTAGATAGTTAGATTAGTTAGATGTTAGAGTTAGATGTTAGTAAAACAGAAAATAAAACAAATAAATACTAATATTATATATATTTTTGGATCTAGCCAAGAATACTTTCTTGAATCAATATCTTTTAGTAGAAATAAATGAGATGATCTTCCTTTATTCAAGGTGTAAATTATATATGAATCGGTGTACTCTAAGCTAGACAACTCCTCCTCACACGAATGCGTATGAAATTGTCATATGTCTCATCAATCATCCAATGTCATCCAAAGCATAGGTCACTCCCGTTTTGTCATACGAGCAATGTTTCAATTTCGATTAAAACAGATAAATTAACGTAATACGATCTTGAGCACAATTTTAATAAGATTTGTTTTTCTAGGACAAATCGCTTCCGAGTAGGAAATCGATTCTGTTGTCACGCTTTCACTCGGCCAATTTTACCCTCCGGTCTTTCTATTACAATCTCGTATTCTAATCGTGAGTTGTTAATTCATTAGATTACGTTCAAATAGAAAGAGATTCATTATAATCGGTTTTAATCATTATTACCGAGTCGATCATTCATTTTACCAAAAGATTAACTAATTCGATTCATATCTTGGCTAGATATATTTTTAGTTATACATAGATATATATATCGATTCACAAAATGTCATGGATTAAACGGTGAAGAAGTTTTCCATAATAGCCTTCATCAAGATGACAAAATTCTATTACAACCAAATTTAGCCTTTCGATCCAAACACTTATCAAATTCTCACATATATATATAGATAGATATAATTATATAGAACAACAAAAAGTAAAACTCAATAAAATTACCCGCTTTACTTGAGATCTAAGTTGTATTCTTGAAAATAGCAACTTTTTCTAAAGCATTTTCTTCGATAATTTTCTCAAGATTACAACATTACTACTTTTTATTTAAACAAACATATATACATACATGTACATATGTATATACGGGCCAAAACAAAATAAAAGAGAAAAGAGATGAAGAAGGGACATGAAGAAGAGGGGAATGGAAGAAAGGGGAGGAGGTGGAGAGAGAGATCTTGGCCAAGAGTGGCCAAGATGGGGCTAGAAAGATGGAATGGAAATGGGGGAGTATATATAGGGAGAGATATACATATACATATATATATATATATATATATAGGGTTGGGTTCCCTACATACCATACTATCCATACATACCTACATACCTGCATCTCGATAACTATTTTAGTGCACTTTGTTATTGTTTGAAAGTACACTGAGTTATTGTATAAAATCATATTGTTTATTATATAAAATCTGTTAGAAACTAGGTGCACTCAAACAATAATTAAAGTGCACTAAAATAGTGATCGATGCACTATTTTAGTAGTAAAGTACGGTAAGTATGGATCAATAGGTATGATATTTAACCCATTTCTATATATATATATATATATATATATATATATATATATATATATATATATATATATATATATAGCACATGGAAGCCATCATTAAGCACATGGGAGCCATCATCAAGCACATGGGAGGGAATATCCATCATTGCAAGTAACATGCACACCACATGGGAGAATATAATCAAGTTGGGAAAATATCTCCACTTTTCCGGCGTTTCTATAATGCGCTTATTGATAAAATAGCCATAACTTGAGTTGTAGACCTCCAATTGACGTGATTCAAAATGCGTTGGAAAGCTCATTTGAATATCTACAACTTTTATGAAGAACTATTCCCCAGAAAATGCCTCTAAGTTGGGTCAAATTTCTATCGAACTAGTTACGGTAGGCTAACGTAGGAAAAATAATTTGATCCGTTGAACTCGTAAGCTTGTGGCATTTTCTTCTTTCCTCAAAATCCATCTTTTAGGCTTCAAAACATGTCATTACGTGGAATCTTGGTCAATGAATAATCTCGCAATGAACCACCAAAATACCAAACGTAAATCTGACATTTACACACTCCGGTTACTAAAACCGGTACAAAAACTAATAAAAACTTATAAAAATACGATAATTTATATAATAACTACTACTTATACATTTGAATAAAACTTAGTAATTTTGACTTGATTTGATACAATAATGCTCAAAATGGTATCAATATTGGGTAAAATGTCAGAATAATGATCATAAATTTATCTCTCATCACAACCCCTACTTAGCTTTTGGTCGTCCTCGATCAAAACAAGCGATAAAACAAAATGAATGAGAGATAAATTCATGAAGATAGAAGATATAAGGGACAACTAGATAATACAACCATTAGAATTACAACCAGCGTTAACCTCAATATAAATGTATAACAGAGTGTGTGTGACATGCCTTTTCAATTTCCACTATCCTCTCTTGAATAAATCAAGCAAAACACACAAATATCCATTCAGATAAAATTCTAATGACTTTCCTAGGTATAAGCGATAATAGCCTTCCACACAAAGTTCTTCCGAGTACTTATTAGGATAATCCCTAAAGCATATCATTCAGTTTATACTGGGGATAGTCAGAAGATAACTAAGTTTTCAACCACGCTTAAATTTTTTTTTTATTTTTTATTTATTTATTTATTTATTTATTTATTTTTTCTTTTGATGAACTTAATTTCACATGTGTAGCATATGCCTTCATTCCCAGCAATAGGACGTTTCGTGATAACACCCTACTGCACTCAAATCATTGGTAGCTACAACCGACATATATATAGTTCATCTCTTTCTCTTTTTTTTTTTTTCATAAACTTAACTTATATCCTTTCTATCACATTCAAACCTTCAGATATTCACAGTACACGTTCAAAAGTTAGGTACTAAGTTACTGTTATTATCTAGAATAACCACTAGGATACTGAATGGATACAGTTTAAAATTTTCGTTTCAATATCAAAGGCTTACGTGAAGGAATTCATGTTACACAAATATATTTGGAATTACAATGCACTTACGGTTCACGTTGGTTATACACATCCAAATTGATCATTATATCTTCAAATCCGTGAAATATATACCTTATACAATTTATTTTAATCAACTAAATAATGCTCGAAAAAAATCGAAAACTAAGGGATTTATTGATACAAAGTAAACATTAATTCCATTGCTAGACCAACGACTCCACTCCCCACTTACGAACTTACATTGTCCTCAATGTAAAGTGAGTGTAAATAAGTTGTTGGGAAAGCAATGGTGCACTAAAACAAGTCAAAACAAATACCGGGATGATATGAAAGGGTGGGTGGGTGGGTCAAAGTTATGACCGTTGTGTGTGCAAATAAAATAAAAGTATGTGAGTGTGACAGTTGTAATGCAAAAGGGTAGATAAACACACCACATAAACTTTTATTGATTTAAAACACACAATATTCCACAGTAGTTGAACTAATACATGTCACACATTATTTTTGAAATTTAAACAGACTAGATCATGATATAAAATGTATGACAAAGTATTAACTCTGAGTCTTTTATACCCAGATCCTCAAGGGTTATTTCAAATTGTTCTAACAACCTAAGTCCAAGAAATGATGCATTTGAATTTTTTCTTTGATTTCCATCGGGATTTTCGGATAACCGCCTAATCGTTCCCGTTTAATGTCATTCAAACATTCATCCTAAGACTTGGTGAAACAAAATGAAAATCAATCCTAAGTATTAGCAAAGTATCATCCAAAGTATGAGTAATTATTATATTTAACATTTTACGGGTCGCCTCCGGTAGCGTTTTTAGTTAACGTCGTTTGCTCGACCAAAATGATAAGGATTAACTAATATAATATACTAAATAAAACGGGATACTTCTAACAATTACTCACAAAAGCACGTAACAATTAAGCACATAATCCACTAAAAATAAATGCTTAAGGAGTAAAAAGGAAGGATAGTACCCATCATTGACTACATTTATAGTCTATAGCCATACTTTATCGTGCTTCAGTTTTCTAATGTACTGGTGGTGGGTCATCCTCACGTACCGCATCCTTCTTCAATACCGGTCTCCAACAGAGGTTAGACAATCTCCACCAATCCAAACGATTCTTGACCTTTTCCTTTAATTCTCGAGCTTTCGGTTTGCGGGCCTTCATATTATTGCTAAAGTCATCTTCTTCAATTACCTGCGTGTTAGTACAATCCACAACAAGGGGACACAAAGTGTCTACACAAGAACTAGATTCTAGTGTAATGCATGGATATTTCAATGAAATGTAAATGTTGAAGACAACGCGCTCATCATTCACTCCCAAACTAAGCTCTCCCTTACAAACATCGATGAAAGGGGTATTAATAGTTAAGTGCCGAAAAGTGTCAAGAAAACATGCATACTTATTATCCAACTTCATCTTTTTCATTTCATTTCTCGGGGAATGGGGGAGTAATTCAAGATCAGTAGGGTTAGAATGAATACCTCCCTTACCCTTGTCGTTAGATGAAGATGGTAAAGCTTCCTTGAATGATTGTGCCTTTTGAAGACATAGTGTGTCATCATTCAGTACCTTTTTCTTCAAAATATGCAGTGGATGTGGTGATGCCCTTCCAGGTTGAACCGATGTGAATTTAGGTTGAGCCGGATAAGGTTCGGTTTGAAATGGCCCTTTAGATTCCATATTCTTCTTATATTTACCATCTAAATCATCATCTACTTCATTATTCCCGAATTTTTCTAATCCATTACTTCCACAGATCCTTCCACTTCTCCTGTAATAACAAAGATTTACCCCACTCAGTTTCTTTCGATATTACTTGGCAATCCTTCCGAGGTTTACTGCTTTTACGCTCTACTTCTCTACTCAAGTGATATTCCATTCCTCAATGAAGCTTCTATAATTCTTATTCCGGTATCATGTCCACTCATAGATGTTTTCAACGTACTCATATCCTTAGTAGACTGCACTCTAGAAGGTTATCATAATTTCCATATTTTGAGCTTGAGTAGATATCATACCTATCAGATTTTCCATTAATTTCTCCCATTTCTCAACTCCTTCAGTTGAGTTGAACTCGAGTTACCGGTATGCTTTGAGTGGTATGTTGTGGATATGGTCTAGTAATGATTGTAGATTTTGATTCGTGGTATCTCCTTGATAAACTTGATTATTATATGGATTCTTATATTGAATCGATACAAATGGTTGTCCTGGCTTACTAGGGGTTTCAGACCAACGAAAAGTAGGGTGATCTCTTTTAATAGCATCAAACGAGTTTGAATACGCGTCGTTCAAATTCCTATCTTGGTTTTAAAAACTCACCTTTTCCCTTGAATAGCCTTCTGGTTCTTCCATCCCTAATGACACATTATCATGACTTGAGTATTCATTTGGTAAGATATTTTCTGAGTTTACATTTTTACTGGTTAATAAGCCGTCAAATTTCCTACTCAAATTCTCCAAGTGTGCTAGGACTTCTGTATTCGATGTACTTTCTCCTGCAAATGCTACTTTTCTTGTGCTAGAACCGGTTTCCCACATTCGATTGTTTTTGGAAATCTTTTCAATAGCATCGTAAACTATCTGAGCTTCACTCATCATTAACGAACCACCACATGCATGATCTACATCTGCACGTGAGTCTTTTCTTAATTTACGACAGAAAAGTTGAATTTGCATATCTAAGGAATAACCATGATCGGGACAAGCTCTTAGTAGCTTTTTAAATCTTCCCCAAGCATTCCCAAGCGTTTCTTCAGATCCTTGTCTAAAGTTGGTAATTTCGACTATTAATTCCAATTTTCTACCAGGAGTAAAATATTGCTTTAAGAACTCGGATTGAATCTCCTCCCAACTAGTCAATGAATGATGTGGAAGTGACAAAAACCAATCTCGTGCTCTTCCTTTTAAAGAAAAAGGAAACATAGACATCCTCGTTAATTCCCGATGAGCACCATGACTTTTGGTCAGATTACACAATTCTTGAAAAGATAGAGGTGATGATGTGGATCCTCATCATCTTCTCCTAGAAATTGGGCTCTTGTGTCAATTAAACCAAAAAGATGAGATTTTATTTCAAATTATTTGCTCCTTTATTGGGTAAACGAATTGGATTATTAATCTGGTACCTTCTTACGGTCTGATCACAAATAAGTCTCGGGTTTGGTGGGTGATTATGCTTATTCCGATTCTGATTATTTCTATTCCTTTGGGCATGATCAAGCCCTTGTTCCGGTGTTTCATTACTGATTTCAGTCATTCTCGTATTTCGATTTGAAGATGATACTTGGTCGATTTCCTGATCGATATGACCAGCGTTTTGGGGTCTTACCGCTTCGTCATCAACTAACGAAAATAGAAAATGCTCGAATTTTATAGAAGAATAAAATTGGTAACTAAAGAAGGTAGATACCAACGGAAAAAAAGAAATGTGATAAGAAGAGTGTTGACTTATCCTCGAGAATTTTGAGCTAATACAAGTAAGTAACGCCTGACACAAAGAAAGAAATTAGCGACGTTTTCCCGGCAACGGATTATCAAGGATATTTTCCTAGCGTCGCTTCCCAGGGGCGTAGACACAATGCCTTCGTTTCCCGGCAACGGCGCCAAAATGCCGACACCGCCTAAACCTAACCTTGAAACGCGCCAAAAGTCGACGGACATTACCTAGGCTATACTGATCCTAACCGGCAATGTACCGGGTCAAATTGTAGTGCTAGTCTGGTGAGTCGTCGTATTCACTCAGGAAAACATGGTAATTCTTTTAAGTGGGGTTAAACACCAAGAAGCTATTATTAACTCGATCTAAGTCGCAGCTTTATCAGTTTCCTCGGGTTAGATAGTTAGATTAGTTAGATGTTAGAGTTAGATGTTAGTAAAACAGAAAATAAAACAAATAAATACTAATATTATATATATTTTGGATCTAGCCAAGAATACTTTCTTCAATCAATATCTTTTAGTAGAAATAAATGAGACAGATCTTCCTTTATTCAAGGTGTAAATTATATATGAATCGGTGTACTCCTAAGCTGAGACAACTCCTACTCACACGAGCATATGAAATTGTCATATGTCTCATCAATCATCCAATGTCATCCAAAGCATAGGTCACTCCCGCTTTGTCATACGAGCAATGTTTCAATTTCGATTAAAATGATAAATTAACGTAATACGATCTTGAGCACAATTTTAATAAGATTTGTTTTTCTAGGACAAATCGCCTCGGTAGTAAAAATCGATTCCGTTGTCACGCTTTCACTCGCCAATTTTACCCTCCGGTCTTTCTATTACAATCTCGTATTCTAATCGTGAGTTGTTAATTCATTAGATTACGCTCAAATAGAAAGAGATTCATTATAATCGGTTTTAATCATTATTACCGAGTCGATCATTCATTTTACCAAAAGATTAACTAATTCGATTCATATCTTGGCTAGATATATTTTTAGTTATACATAGATATATATATCGATTCTCAAAAATGTCATGGATTAAACAATTTGAAGTTTTCTATAATAGCCTTCACATCAAGATGACAAAATTCTATTACAACCAAATTTAGCCTTTCGATCCAAACACTTATCAAATTCTCACATATATATATAGATAGATATAATTATATAGAACAACAAAAAAGTAAAACTCAATAAAATTACCCGCTTACTTGGATCTAAGTTGTATTCTTGAAAATAGCAACTTTTTCTAAAGCATTTTCTTCGATAATTTTCTCAAGCATTACAACATTACTACTTTTTATTTAAACAAACATATATACATACATGACATATGTATATACGGGCCCGAAAACAAAATAAAAGAGAAAAAAGAGATGAAGAAGGGACATGAAGAAGAGGAATGGAAAGAAAGGGAGGAGGTGGAGAAGAGATCTTGGCCAAGAGTGGCCAAGATGGGCCCAGAAAGATGGAATGGAAATGGGGAGTATATATAGAGAGATATATATATATATATATATATATATATATATATATATATATATATATATATATATATATATATATATATATATATATATATATAGCACATGGAAGCCATCATTAAGCACATGGGAGCCATCATCAAGCACATGGGAGGAATATCCATCATTGCAAGTAATACGCACTACATGGGAGAATATAATCAAGTTGGGAAAATATCTCCACTTTTCCTGCGGCGTTTCTATAAGGCGCGCTTATTGATAAAATAGCCATAACTTGAGTTGTAGACCTCCAATTGACGTGATTCAAAATGCGTTGGAAAGCTCATTTGAATATCTACAACTTTTATGAAGAACTATTCCCAGAAAATGCCTCTAAGTTGGGTCAAATTTCTATCGAGAACTGAGTTACGGTAGAAGCGCGTAGGAAAAATAATTTGATCCGTTGAACTCGTAAGCTTGTGGCATTTTCTTCTTTCCCTCAAAATCCATCTTTTAGGCTTCAAAACATGTCATTACGTGGAATCTTGGTCAATGAATAATCCTCGCAATGAACCACCAAAATACCAAACGTAAATCCGACACGACACTCGGTTACTAAACCGTACAAAAACTAATAAAAACTTATAAAAATACGATAATTTATATAATAACTACTACTTATACATTTGAATAAAACTTAGTAATTTTGACTTGATTTGATACAATAATGCTCAAAATGGTATCAATATTGGGGTAAAATGTCGTAATAATGATCATAAATTTATCTCTCATCACATATTGTATTTAATAAATATTTTTATTATGTAATATAATATATTGTATTTAATAAATTTTTGTATTTTGTAATATAATATAATTAGAAGCCCGTAGATGTATTGCCGTATTTGATTGATTAATTTAGGGTTTGGTTTAGTTTGAATTTGTCGGTATAGATATTTAATAATAAAGCCGTAGAATAGGTTGTTACTATACATTACATTTATTATGTAGTATGCTAGTAATTAACTAGATTTTCATACCATTGATTTTTTAAAATACTTTTGCTTATTTAGATTTAGGTGTAGGATCATCCCTGATTATCGGTTTACTTACGTATACAGTGTATTTTACTTTTATTTAAGTTTATATTCCTAAATAAATTGTACAATCTGAATACTTGGAAATATGACCAATAGAACGATTGAACATTACAATCAATTGAAATACGGTGCATTCCATGGTATGTCTCGATCTAACGAGGTTCTTAGAAATTGCATGCTTCCCTAGGGTGTTTTCGATTCCTTTTGATCAGCTGTGTTGGCCTAATCCCCAAGCTTTGTATTGGGGCTCATTATATAGTTAGCTCATAGAAAATTTCATTAGTTCTACTCAATAGAGCATCTTTTCCCATTCTTAGAAGCCTGGTAAAGCCTCGGCCGGAAGCGAGACATCCGCTAGATCGAAAAATTATGTTATGTTTTGTTGGCTCTATCCAGCATCTTTTCCACCAATCGTCATGATGTTCTAACACGTAATGATGATTACTTTATTACGGCCCTACGACACAACCGAACTTTTCAATAATATAACAAACGTAGAAAAATATACAATGACGATGGGTTATGCACACCACTTGCCCTACACCAACTAATACTAATACTAATAGTGTTACATAGTTTTAATCAAGTGTGTTGCCTTTTTTTCGTTTGTATATGACCCCCTCAAAGAAAAGGTCTCAAACAGGTTATTTATTTACCAACGGCGGTACATCAATCTCATGGTGCTCAATTATGTGCAATCGTTGGTCGCTACGTCTTCAAATCATGGCGAGAGAATATATATTCATGAAGCAAGCGGAAAATGCATTTGATTATTATCGACACATTATTATATCCGAGGAACATCTGGTTATTTATCGGGAAAGAGAAGCCGATTATATTATACGAAGACATTGCAACATGTATAGTTCAGTTAAATGGTGGCTACGTAAAAGACGGTCAGATAAAATATATTCCAGCAAAATTCTTTGCCACAAATAATCTTCGGAAGAAAGACCATATTGATGTTCAACAAATCATGACAAGTGACAATAATTTTTTTTTTCCACTTGGACGAAAGTTTTTTTAATCTACGGGGGAGGGGGATTGAACCCGGGTCATCTCACTCGAGAGCCCGGGTAGACCCTAGTGGCAACCAATAGGGTATGGGACCATGCCCCAAGTGACAATCTAGAAGATTTGTTTACTAAAGTATTGGAGTTTGATCGAGAAGATTTGGATGCGCCGACTTAAGGATTTGAAGAGATGTTCAAATCAAGGGGAGTAAAACACAAATGAAGGATGTACTATTTTTCCTTTATTATGATTTTTTTCCCCATAGGGTATTATAATAATGAAGATTTTAACGAGACGGATTCTTTGTGTAATGGGCATCCAAGGGGGAGTGTTATAAATACACACGTAATACGTGGATGTCCATTTTACGGTATTACATTTATATATAATAAATGTTGGTGACTCACTCATATACATGTGTCATTTCTATAGCATTTGGTGACACCAAACAAGTGTCATATTGGGATGATGGTGGAGTAAATAAAGGCCAAGTGTCCCATATATATATATATATATATATATATATATATATATATATATATATATATATATATATATATATATATATATATATATACTAGTAGTTATGAAAGCCGTGCAAGACACACGGCCGCCATTGAAGTGGTGTGTATGAATAGAATTACAAACATAGGCTAATGTACGCGTGCCACGATAATGTATAAGTTAAAAGAAACGTGCATGTAATTGAATAGAATTACAAACATATGTACCAGTGACATAGCCAACTATTGAATATCACAACATCTTGGAGTTCATTACAAAAGATCATACAATACGTAAACCAAATGCATACAACCAAACCATGTATGCATTTAAATAGTACAAACTCATATAGCAATAAAGTATCCAACCATTATATATGATAATAATATCCTGAAGGTCCAATATTATCCAATTACAGCATGTTAGAAATTATAGATTCGGCAATACTTGGATCCTTTCGACAAATCACAATGTGAAGCACTTGATGTCATTGTTAATGAGCTTTTTTGCATTGGTAAAGTGTGTCCATATTCATGCATAAGTTTAACCCAGGCCAACTTTGCACGAGGGCATTGTTGGAAGCTAGGTACTTTTGACCACAAACACGGGATGAGTTGGAACAATACGTGCAGATGTTTCTTGTGTGCTAGCGAGACAAAACGGAGCGAGAAGTTTAACGCCGTGATTTAATGTGAGAGGACGGATTCTTTCAACCATCAGATCTAGCGCGCCCTTTTTTCTTCGATTAGTCTTTCGAGCCAATCGTCCACCTATACAATACGATATCCAATCGTAAAAAGACATGTTTAAACCGAAGTATTCGAGCTTGAGAGTGTTTGAAATATCTAATATGAGCTGAGCTCGAACGTTTTATTCCCGCTCGAGCGATCTGAAGCAGTTCAAGCATAACAGTTTCATGAGTATGTTTGATTCGGATCATTTACACCCGACAACTGCAAACCGTGAAAATTATTTCATCTAAGTCGAGGGTTCCTTCGGTCACAATACTAACACTGGAGACATCAGAATCATGCTTATGATCGTGAAGATGTCCTTTCGTGCTTCTATCAAAAATTAGACCCATAAACATGATCCACGAATATGAACAAAAGAGTTATGTATTGAAAAGAAAGCAACAATTTTTTTACCGTGTGCAGTGCCATGTTTATGGGAACAATGAGAACCGTTTGATTGAATTTTAGACTTGATCCTGTAAGAACAAAGTAAGGTTAAGATAAGTACGGGCGTTCGACATTATCAAACACGCATTTTTATTTTGTGTGTATGGTTCTATAATCAAACTAACCTCTCCAAATCATAGCCTCCTATTCCGAGAACAAAATCCATATCAACATCCTCGAATTTAGCTAGCTTCAATTGACCCCATTTATATGTTGGACAAAAGATGCAAAATCAGACCATATTCATAAGGGTGGATATATCGGGAAACATAATTCAACCTATGATAACGTGTCTTGTATTCGATACGTATCCAACACAGAAACACACCGTATACTTGTGATACATGCACCTAGAGGTGAATTTGTAATTTTCAAAAGTTGGATACGGGGTTTATGTATGCATATCCATAACTTGGATGTTTGAAACGAAGAACCATGTCGACAATTGAGTGAAAAACCACAACATAACGAATAAAAAGATGTCCAGAACGATAAAATACTACCAAAAATGAAGCGAACTTGTCCTCATATTTTTAATATTTACATAGATGCCCTCAATACCCATATCCTATATTTTTTAAAAATCTTGTATCCGTGCAGCGTAGAATTCAACCATCTTGGAGAAAAACTCAAAACAAACGTTCCAAAAACTATAATAATATGCTTCATAAAGTTTAAGACACCTCTCTATAGTCTTAAGTTTCAAACAAAAATGCAATATTATAACGAAATACGCCACCTTGATTCTTTTTGTAAGTATGTCTAGATTTTCCTCTTCATTACCAAATCATCAGTACAAGTTCTTGAGTGAGATAAGCGAAAGACGTTACTGAGAAAACTAAGTGCAAAAGATTCACCTTGTTCAAGATTATACGATTCGCGTATGCAACTCGCTCCACAGCCTCGTTGACAACAAATCTTGAACAAGGTGAATCTTTTGCACTTAGTTTTCTCAGTAACGTCTTTCGTTTATCTCACTCAAGAACTTGTACAGATGATTTGGTAACAGAGGAAAATCAACTCGCTCCATAGCCTCGTTGACAACAAATCTTGGTTTCACCTCATTTAAATTCCATAGATCATGCTTGGAATCAACCAACGTAACAACCCCATCAAGCTTCACATGCCATGAAAAAACTTCGTCGCTACAAAAAGTTTCGATCACCGGACCTGGCTTTGCTGTGACTGTGTGTGAAGATTAGATTTGTAATCGACCATTCAATTTTTAGCAATCTTTTATCAAAGTTAGTTCTTCAAACAGTCAATCCGTATCCTAAATCCAGTAATGACGCATACGATACAGCAACTGAAAAGTTACTCAAACATGTGGAAATCCCCTCCGTTTTCGTGCAAGAAAATGTAGTTTACCTGTTGTTTCGATGATGATATGATCAAAATCTGTTTCTTCTTGATCAAATCCAAAATCATTTTAACAAGATCTCCTCAAATGCGGTACAACACGGACATCCATTATTCACCATGACAATGTCTTCATTTGAGGAGGAATGGCTAGCAACTAATGAACTATCAATATCAACCTCACTGAACTGCATAAAGAAACTAAAAACATGTTCTAAAAATAAAAAATAAAAAACAAACACAAATCACAAGCTATTAATAGTACCTTTCTAACAAACCGCCATTTAATCGATCATAACACACGCGAAAGCGTTTCATTAGTTATGTTTTTGAAGGATGAAACATAAACACAATCAGATTTCAAATTTATCACCTTTGATGTTATACATTTGCAATCAAGAACCAATAGTAAAAAGACAATACAAAATCTTCCATAGTACGACTATAATTCTACACGAAGAATTACCGAAAGTCCAAGCTGCAAACATACCAAGCAACGGAAACACGATGCTTAAGCTAGATGCAAAAGACAAGGATCTAAAATTGTTAGCCCAATATGAACAACTTAAATTAATAACCAATATAATAAACTCACCTCATTCTCTACCACAGCAATGCGCTTCCCGTTATCAGACGTGAGTATATGATTCAAGAGCGTCGTTTGCCAAAATTAAGAAAACAAATGCTGCACTTTTAGAAAGTCCCAACAATATTTAGCTACCTACAAAAGCATCATTTCCAGGTCCTTAATTTCAAATCTAAAAAACACACAGAGAAAGTTGATTATCAATATTAAGCATTAAATACATAATGATTGAGCAAAAATATTGTGAACAAATAATTGCAAGTAAAAAGGCATTATGATTTACTTTCCCTGAGCCGAGGAAGCCGGTGATGACGGTGGCCGGAATTCAATTATCCAAGTTCAAGGCGGCGGAAATTGAGGAATCGGTGTCCTAGGAGACATAATCAGAGGCAGTAGCTAGATAAACTTCTGGAATGGAAATGTGGATTCAATTCCCGTGAAGCAAAAGAAGGGAGAGCCCTGAGCAGATGAGAACCGGTGAGGTGGGAGAAACTACAAGAATTGAGAGAATTGGAGAATAAAAATCGGGTTTTTGTTTTGGAGAGGAAGGTTACGAGGAAAAAGAATCTTTATTTGCACTTCATTCGAAGAGTAAAAGTGCTCACCAGAAATATCCATTGTGTATTTGAAGGCATGAGCACAGCTGTTTACCACACGGAATAGTGTTTTTTTTATCTCCTGAAAAAACCTACACATTTGCTAAATATTTGTACACATGACAGCAGGGAGAAATGCTAAAATGATCGACGTGGCCACTCCCCAAGTAAGTTCCCTTCCCTTTTAATATATAGGTAGATGTATGTTGTTATATCATAAGCATAATTAGAGATGACTACTTTGACACTTTCATATATAACTTTACAGAGAAATAAATAACACAAAATGAGAAAGAGTTTCACTCTTTGCTTTGTTTCTTTAGAACGGTACTGTGTAGTACTATTCATAGTAATTACTCCGATGACATATGTGTTATAATCTTTTATAACACGATATGATTAATTACAGCATACATATTAACACATATTTCTATACATATTTATTAATTTATGTAATGACCGTTTTCAAAATCCTAGCATTTTCGGAAAACAAACTGCTCGACATGCATCATATTTAAAAATCTTGTAAGACACGCCAGCTTTATTCAACTTATATATCGATAAAGTGATAAAAGCGAAAACATTAAAACCGGTTTAGCTCGGACAACTACGTATCAAATTAAACAAAAGTCAATTATTTTATTCCACCAAGCTTGTTGAAAGAGAACTACAACTTTGTTCTGGTCTATTGACATTGAAAAGGTAAGAAACAAAATAACTATAAATCGAAGCAAAATCTACGATCTCCAAATCATCTCAATATATTGTTGCACCACCCCGTCTCACAAAACTCCTTAAACTCATGGAATTGAAGGTATGAACGGCAACTTTCTCAGCAAGAAACACTGTGTTGAAGGTAATTAATTAATACTCATCCTCGGATAAGACGATCCATGAATTCACTTTAAACACATTACATGCATATTCACAAAGTATATCAAGTATTAGCACATAGACGTGCACATTAGCAAGTTACTTGCATTTCAAGTTATCTTATTTACATTATAAAGTTTGAGTTCGTTATAATTTTACACACACCCATACGGCCACACCACCATGCATTTGGCTTGATTAAGGTTTGCTATTATTTTCTATGAACTTATGATCAAATTAAACCAATTCAAATCAAATTGTTATTATTTTCTGTATATGGTTTGACAGTTGCAAGGCTTCATGTTTGATCCACAACATTTGGTTTTATAAGTTTGAATTAATTTCACAAGCAATGTACTCAGGGACGTGATGGGAGTCAACTTTACGTGACTCCGGTGCATTAATTACCCCCGTTTACCACACTTTCAGCACATTTTTGGGTAAATTAGACCGTTTTCGAGGTGATATCGTGAGCTTATGGCACGGGGAATGAATCCGTCACCTTGATGGATTATTACCCCTTATTTGTTGATATTAACCCCATTCCCGAGCACGTTTACCCTCCGGAATTGTTTGGATGTTTGTGGTTGTTCATGATATTGAAGGGTATTGGTGTCTCGAGGACCCGGAAGGTGACGATTTGTGGTGAAAAAGCATGATCGAGGCAAGACGAGGGCCCAAAAAGGAAGAAAAGTGAAGATTTGGGGAAACAGGGGTTCAAACGCGCGTTTGAACCCTCCAAACGCGCGTTCCAGAAGTCCAGATTTGATTCAGAGTTGAAGCCCTCCAAACGCGTTTGAAATCACCTTAAACGCGCTTGAAACTTCGAACGCGCGCTCCAAGTCATCCAAACGCTGCCTCGGATGAAGAACGATCAAGTCCCCGCCTGAATTTATGCGAACGCGTTTCAACTAAGCGAAACGCCGCGTTTGAAGATTCCAAACGCCCGTTCCAAATTTCCCCAAACAGCGTTTGGACCGATTTTTCAACAGATTTTTCCTCCACCTATAAATACCCCCCTTAGACTATTTCTTGGAGATCTAGCTTTTCTTAGCAAAACTCTACCCATTTTCTTGCTCGAATTTTGTAATAGCTTAGAATACCTTCTCTTAGTGTAAATCAACAACATCTTACCTTAATATTTCTATTTCTTAGCTTAGATTTTCATTCCAAACACTAAGAGACCACCTTTTAATTACTTCTTTATTTTGTACTTTTTGGATCTCAACTCGAATTTCTGCAATTTTATGGTATATTTCTCTTCTCTTTTACTTGTTATGGCTCTTATTTACTGTTTTGTGTACGTTTTGATTAGTATAATGAGTAGCTAAACACCTACATAGTCGAATCATGTGAAATTTGGTGAAATCACCCTTTGGGTGATGAAATTGGGAGTGGATAGTGCTTTTTATTGTTGTATCTTGCATGTTTCATGTCTTAGAACTCGTTATAACGGATTTGAGCTAGATTGATCACCTAGGTCAAAATCACACACATCAATCTTGAGAGTTGTTCAGATAGAGGGGTGTGGGAAAAGGGTTCTAGGATCGCATTGTAGTGCGAGGTTACTCGTTTTTAACGTTTAAACGGCTCTCGTGCATAATTGTCTTGTGAATGAATCTCTCTTAGGGAAGGTTAGTTGACTTGGAATAAGGTGTTGGGGAAGAGTTGTTCAGACCTTAGCACCGGGATTAGGAGCACGTACCCGTGAATTTAATGTAAGAGGTTGTTGTTATTGCACACTCCCGGTTTTGTCTTTCCTTGGGGTGAAACTAGCTATTTTGATCATGGTTCGGCTATGTCTCTTTAACTATCTTTAATACTTAGTAGTTTAATCTTCTCTCTTTCTTTTTATCTTTAGACTCGTTAGTTAGAATCACTTAGTGTCGTTGTAGTAAACAAAACCTTAAGAACTTTGATCACCTAGACTAAGCATTACGTTTACTTTGGTACTTACAAATTAACACGATTCCTTTGGGTTCGACCTCGTACTCCTGTAGCTATTCTAGCAATCGACCCGGTACACTGTCGGTTAGAGAGTTAGTTTACCCGCAGTTTCGAGTCCTTACAAATTGTTTTTGTTGGGTGGATTTTAGCTCAATCAGGACGGATTTAGAAATGTTTTTCAACGGGGTTCGAAATAATTTTCTATAGGTAAAATATAGAGTTTTATTATTTTTAACGGGGTCCGAAATATTTTTCTGTAGGTAAAATATAGAGTTTTATTATTTGTAACGGGGTTCGCGGACCCCATTTACATACATGTAGATCCGCCCTTGAATGTACTATATAGTCCTTAAAAAAAGTGGAGAATGTTTTAGAAGGTTTAAAATGATAACTTTTTTTAATTAATGCATCTCTGACATACGAAGATTGAAAAAAGTAGTGACTAATGAGGGTAACTTGGTCCATATGATGATTCATTGAGAGTAATGAGGGTAATTTGGTCCATTTAGCTCTCAGGGAAAAAAACACCTACACTTGTGACTATATATAAATTAAAGTGCAAATTAGTTATAAGGCCGTCGTTAGAGAATTAATGATCATTTAGGACACTCCGAAATCTTATTTAGTTATAAGGACATTCTAATTTTAAGAAGGAAACTTATTTAGTTATAAGGACATTCTAATTTCAAGTGGATAAAGAAGAAGAAAAAAAAGCTGGTGACATTGATGGTTTTTTTTTTTTTTTAAGATGCAGTGACATTGATGTTTGAAGCAGTGACATTGATGACTTATGCAGTGACATTGATTTACGAGCGGTGACATTGATGACTTATGCAGTGACATTGATGTCCGATCTGTGACATTGATGAATGATCACGCAGGACATTAAGCTAAACATTCAAGATCGTGTTAAAGAATTGAGGGATTCCACAATGAATCCAATTATCAGGAGGGCACAAACAACGTGTGGCCATTACAAGAGTCATAGTGAAGAGTCTTTGTAGTTTCACCAAACTTGTAATTCTATCCATATTAAAAGCTCCACATTTGGAGAAATGCAAAACAAGAGCGGTAGTCGATCGATGTAGTTGTTAGGTTTTATCTGCGATGACATTGACGATTTATGCGGTGACATTGATGACTTATGCGGTGACATTGAAGTCTGATGCAGGGACATTGATGACTTTTGCAGTGACATTGATGTCTGAAGCAGTGACATTGATGACTGTATTTACAATTAGATAACTGATGCAATGATATTGATGTCACCGCATATACAACTTGATACACATTTGATAACTTTGTAAAGTAACTTTATTTCTTTGTTATCTTTAAATATTTGATTGATGTTGGTTTATTTGATTAGTGTTGGTTTAAATTTTCGATAACTTTGTAAAATAACTGTATTTCTTTTGTTTTTTTGGTTCAAATGCATATTTTTACAACCAAAGATATGCATAAATTGTTACAATAACACGTCACTGCATAAATCGTTACAATAACACGTCAGTGCATAATTCGATACAATAAGACATCACCGCTAGATCGCTACAATAAGAAGTCATTTGCATAAATCGCTACAATAAGACGTCATTGCATAAATCGCTACAATGAGATGTCACTGATCAAGGTTGCCAATGGATCGTGGCGGTCAATACATCATGGTAGCCAATGAATCGCGGCGGTGAATGCATCGGGGTGGTTAATGGATCCCAGTGGCCAATGCATCCGGGTAGGTGGTCAATGCATGACGGTGATCAATACGTCACGTCGATTTTTATGAAGAAAAAAATTGATTTTATGAAATTTATTCGGAAAAATATCAAATTTGATTTTAGAATAAAGAAGACGAAAAAAATATGAATTTTAGTGAACAAATTATGATGATCCGAGTTTTAGATCAAAATATATGACATTTAGAATATGGTGAATTATAAAAAATAAAAATTAAAAAAAAATAAAAATAAAAATAAAAAAGTGAACGTTGGGTTGAGTTGTTTTTTTTTTCTTTTCTTTTTTCCCCCTTTGAGCGCTTCTTTTTTTTTTCTTTCCTTTGTTTTTTTTTTTTTTTTTTCTTCCTTTTTATCCACTTAAAATTAGAATGTCCTTATAACTAAATAAGATTTCGGAGTGTCCTATTACCCCTAATAAGTTGAAAATTAGTCCTTTTAAATAATTGGCCCTAAATTAAATTAGCATCTTCCTAAAGCTCCGGTCATAATAGAGAAATATAAAAGAGATTGTATTGCATTGATTTATAAAACTTTATTAATGATAGATATCTTTCTAAACCAAATAATATATCCTAACATAATTTAAATTCAATATAATTATGTAAACAACTCAATCTTGTCATTATTTTTAACAATATCACCAAGAAACATTAACAACGTGACAAGCGCAACAACAACCGCTACCGATAAATTGATATATGCAATCATCAAGTGGTCATTCTCCATAGGAGGCATGTATGTGGAGATGATACTGATACTGATATAACGTGTGGCCACTCCTAAGCACACAATTATTGCAAATGTGACAGCACACCATCTGCGAGCATTCCCTTCTTAGTTCGTGTTCGTTCTCCATGTACCAAAAATTATGAATCCAAACAACAGGAAAGAAACGACAAGAAGTACTACTGTTATTACGAGGACGGCAAGGTCGTGGCCGGAAACAAATTCTGGGAAAAAAAAGTTGAGAGATGTAAATAAGAATTATAGGAATGCGACAAACTACATCCAATTTCTTAATAATGTAATCGTTTACAAGAAATAACCAGCCAGAACAACCAACAAAATTATTATTGCCAGCTCGACTTGGTACATCATACTAAGTACCATTTTTAAGAGGAAAAACTGATTAGATTACGTCAAATGAGACATACAAGGCTCAAAAGATGCCTTTGCTACAGGTTCATATGATAACGTTTGGGTGGGGATTATTGCCCTATTCAAACACAGTTATACAAATGAAATAATTGTTGAAGAGATTCAGAAACAGCAAGTTGTACATCATAATATTCTTCAAACTGTAAATTAGTTAGGCAGTTATTAGATATTTTAGACAGTTAGAAAGTTAGTTAAATCAGTGAAGATATTTGTGGTTAGCACTGTTATATATACCAGCTGATAACACAGTTAACAACTTGTACATAATATTATTTTTCGATTAATGAAAACTTAAGCATCTTCTTCTTCATCTTTAAGTTTTTCCAGTTCTGTTTTTAGAAAACTTTCAGATTTAATGAAAGTTAACATGGTATCAGAGAAACACTGATTTTTTTTTCATTCCGCATTCTTTTTCCAGAGTTGATATTCTACTTAGTTTTCCTATTTGATTCTGCCATGGCTGCAAATCAAGAAATTATTCCTGCAGATTTAGTTTTGCATCCGAATGAGAATCGAGCTTTAATCTTGGTTCAACCGCCTCTTGATGAGCACAATTATCATAGCTGGAAGGAATCTATGCTTACAGCTTTGTCTTCCAAGAACAAACTTGGAATTATTGATGGTTCGATCGAGCCTTTACTTCCCACACATCCAAACTATTCAGCCTGGAGGCAGTGCAATAGCATGGTCAAATCCTGGTTAGTCAATTGTGTTTCTAGATCTCTTGCACAAAGTATTTTGTACTATCGAAATGCAAAGGATATTTGGGATGATTTAGCAGAAAGATATGGGGGTGGAGATACCTATACACTATCTGATATTGTAGAACAGATTCAGAATACTAAACAAGGAAGTTTATCTGTTTCTCAATATTTTGCAAAATTGAAAACTCTTTAGGATCAAGAACTTGTGTTGACACCTCCCCCAGATTGTGATTGTGGTAAAGTTTGGTTCAAGAATTATAGTGAAAGACAGTATGTCATTAGATTTCTGAAAGGATTAAATGAAAACTTTGCTACGATTCAATCACAAGTTTTGATGTTAGAACCTTTACCTACTGTTAAGGCTGTTCTCTCTATGGCTATTAAGCAAGAAAAACAGTTGCACTATGGTAACAATGGGGGTAAAGTAGTTGAGTCTGCAGCTGCTGTTTTTGGTATGAATCAAGATTCTTCAGATCAGGTTGCATTGGCAGTACAAGGGCAACGCAACAATGCTTACAAGAAGAATTTCAATAATGGCAGCAACAAGCCACAATGCTCACACTGTGGAAAGATTGGTCATACAGTGGACAGATGTTATCAGAAACATGGATTTCCACCTAATCTTCAAGGTGGAGGCAGAGGAAGGGTTGGTAGAACAGGGTTTCATTCTTCAGCAGGAGGTAGAACAGGATACAACTCATCTGCAAACAATGTAGTTGCTGAGTATTGGAATCAAGAATCACAGGATGAAGTCAAACCTGATCCTAAAGCTCCTATTACTCAAGAGCAGTATCAGCAAATTTTGAATGTACTTGGAGCTGCCTCAGATCATAAAACTTCTCATGTCAATTCTGTAGTGATGGCTTCCAACTTTGCAGACAATGGAGGTATTACAGAAGGAACAAGATTATATGATTGGATAGTTGATTCTGGTGCAACAGATCATATAATCTTCAATCCTTCACTTTTCTGTTCTTATAATTCAATTTCAAACTCTTCAGTAAGTTTGCCAAATGGAAAAAATGCAAGGATATCACATATAGGGCAAGTTAGAGTTAGTAAAAATCTGGTTTTAAATCATGTCTTGTGGTGTTCCAAATTTTTACTTTTAACCTTCATCATTAGTAAGCTAATTCGAGTCTTCCGGTTTTTCTCATTAAGTTTCATCTAGATCATTGTGTGATCCAGGATCTAGTGACTATGCAGAAGACTGGTATAGCTAATTTTATCAATGGACTTTACATACTTGAAGCTGACAAGTCTTGTTATTCTTTTGTTGTACCTGATGTGAATCTGAATAAAGAACACATTAATGAAGATGGCCTTGATCTTCTGTGGCATTACAGATTAGGGCATGCTTCTAATCAAAGATTACAAGTGTTACACAAACATGATCAAGAAATTGGAGTACCTAAAGACTCTATATGTGAAGTTTGTCCATTAGCTAGACAGAAACGTTTATCATTTCCTTTGAGCTCTTCTGTAACTCATGACTTGTTTGAATTAGTTCACATGGATATATGGGGACCTTATAGAGTTACAGGAGTCCATGGTCACAGATTTTTCCTTACCATAGTAGATGATTTCAGTCGTTTTTGTTGGGTATATTTGTTAAAACATAAAGGGGAAATTAGACCTATTATACAAATGTTTTGTAATATGGTGTTTACTCAATATAATAAAAGAGTCAAAGTTCTTAGAAGTGACAATGGTCTTGAATTCCAGTTACCTGTGTTTTATTCTAAAAAAGGCATCATACATCAGAAAAGCATAGTGAAAACACCACAGCAAAATGGTGTGGTGGAAAGAAAACACCAACACATTCTTAATGTAGCTAGAAGTTTATTATTTCAGTCTAATATTCCTGTGGCATATTGGACATACTGTGTTCTTCATGCTGTAAATTTAATCAACATAATTCCATCACCACTTATAAAGAATAAATCTCCATATGAACTGTTGTTTGGTGCAAAGCCTTTATATAGTAACCTGAAAGTATTTGGTTGTCTATCTTATGCTTACAATCTCAATACTAATGGTGATAAATTTGCAGAAAGAAGCATTAAATCTGTTTATTTAGGGAATGCTCCAAATGTGAAAGGTTATTGTATGCTAAACCTACAGACTAGACAGATTTTTCTTAGCAGGGATGTACAATTTCATGAATTAACTTTTCCATACAGACAACATGGTAAGGTTGATCAGGATGGTATGCAGAATTTTTCTCTACCTGTTTCAATTTTTGAGGAAACTGATCCTCAGTCACAAACACTAACCCCTACAACTCAAAATGAAGCACATGATCATGATCAAACACATGATCAAACACAGCAAGATCAAGATGCACCTGTGTTTGATGATGAATATGATCAGCATCAAAACCAGGATCCAGTTGTAATTCCAGTGGTCCCTCCTAATGAAGTTAGGAGATCCACTAGGTCTAGAACAACTCCATCTTATCTTCATGAGTATGTTTGTGGAAATACAACACCAAAACTACACCTCATGATCTAAACAAAGTAGACACACACCGTCACATTTATCTTTATCTTACAAAACTATGTGTTGAGTTCACAGATTATTACTGAACCAAAGTCATTCAATGAGGCAGTCAAACATGAGGAATGGAGGAAAGCAATGCAAGCAGAACTTGATGCCCTACAAAATACAGGAACCTGGGAAATTGTTCCTCTACCAAAGGACAAGGTTCCAATAGGCAGCAAGTGGGTATATAGAGTTAAAAGACATGCAGATGGCACTATAGAAAGATTCAAAGCAAGACTTGTTGCAAAGGGATACACTCAACAACTAGGTCTGGACTATCTAGATACTTTTTCCCCTGTGGCAAAGTTAACTACTGTCAGAACTCTACTGGCAATTGCTTCAGCAAGAAACTGGAATCTACATCAACTAGATGTAAACAATGCTTTTCTTCATGGAGATTTGAATGAAGAAGTGTACATGTCTATACCACAAGGATTTCAATCTGCACCAGGCACTGTTTGTAAGCTCAAAAAATCTTTGTATGGCTTAAAACAGGCTAGTAGGCAGTGGAATATAAAACTAACCCAAGCCTTGCTTGAGAGGGGGTATAGGCAATCAAAGCAAGATTACGATCTTTTTGTCGAGGATCGATGAAGACTTCACTGCAGCTTTTAGTTTATGTAGATGATGTTTTGGTGACCACCCGGATATCAAACAGATCCAGAACTCCAAAGACTTTCTAAACAAGAGATTTGGCATTAAAGATTTGGGAGAACTCAAATACTTCTTGGGGTTAGAAGTAGCAAGATCAAATAAGGGAATTATGTTGTCTCAAAGAAAATACTGTCTTGAATTGTTAAAAGAGTATGGATATTCAGATTGTAAAGCAGCAAAAACTCCTATGGATGCAACAATAAAATTACACAACGCAAGGATTCAAGCCCTTTACAGTCAAATAGCTATTACAGATCTTTAGTAGGCAAGCTTCTTTATCTAGGAATCACTAGGCCTGATATTACCCTAGCCACACAGCAACTGAGTCAAATTCTGGATTCACCAACAGAAATGCAACTTAAGGCTGCACATAGATTACTTAGATACATGAAGAACTCACCAGGACAAGGGATTTTCTTTCCAGCCACTGGAAACATGGAACTGAAAGCATATGTAGACTCAGATTGGGCAGGATGTGAAGATACTAGAAGATCAGTGACAGGTTTTTCTGTTTTCCTAGGTGAATCCTTAATCAGTTGGAGATCAAAAAAGCAAACTACGACTTCAAGTTTCATCCAAGTCGAATACAGAGCAATGGCTATGGCTTCTTGTGAACTACAATGGTGTCCTATCTATTGAGTGAATTTAACATCAAACAGCTTAAGCCTATTCCTCTATTCTGTGACAATAAAAGTGCTCTCTACATAGTAGAGAATCCTGTGTTTCATGAAAGGACAAAACACATTGAAATAGATTGTCATGTAATAAGGGATAGATACATTTCTGGACTCTTAAAACCTTTACCAATATCAACCAGTTTACAGTTGGCAGACTGGTTCACTAAACCTTTAGACAAGAACAGATTCTATGATCTACTATCCAACTATCCTATCACCAACATCTACAGGCCTGGAAGTACAACTTGAGAGGGGGTGTTGAAGAGATTCAGAAACAGCAAGTTGTACATCAGAATATTCTTCAAACTGTAAATTAGTTAGGCAGTTATTAGATATTTTAGACAGTTAGAAAGTTAGTTAAATCAGTGAAGATATTTGTGGTTAGCACTGTTATATATACCAGCTGATAACACAGTTAACAACTTGTACAGAATATTATTTTTCGATTAATGAAAGCTTAAGCATCTTCTTCTTCATCTTTAAGTTTTTCCAGTTCTGTTTTTAGAAAACTTTCAGATTTAATGAAAGTTAACAATAATAGAGCCTGTTCTAGCTAAGATATATGTTGGAGGGTAACATGTCCGGGGTATAAAGGAGAAAGATAGAGAAGTGAACCATTTTCAACATAGGCATATCGGAGAAATATTTCAGTGGGGTTGCAAAAAATATAGTAACCCTAAAAAAAATAGCATCATTCAAATGTCAGTATTATATAGTCTTTCAGTGAAAAGAAAAGAAATAACGGAAATAGTAAATAATATTTCAGAATGTTTAAATGTTATTTTTTTTCATTTAATGCATCTCAGCATATGAAGATTCAAAAGAAGTAGTGACTAATGAGGGTAATTTGGTCTATATGATTCTTGGAGAGTAATGAATGTAATTTGGCCCATTTAGCTCTCAGAGAGAATAACACCCTACACATGTGACTATAAATTAATTTAGCAATCTCCCGGCCATTATCCCTTCTATTTAGTTTGACACTAATCTGGGACGCAACATGTAAAGGTTGTTGGATGTCCCATGACGATGGCCAGAGTAGACCTTGTCACGTGTCTCTTAAAGAGTGGCGTTGTAATAAATACAGGAAGAAGCATTTAGGTCAGAGGCCCTATGTTAATCAGACCTAACCCCAGGTGGGAGGTCTGTCCTGGTCTTTCCCGACTGGACCACCGCAGGACGGCTCGGTCATAATGGAGGGTAGGTCAGACAACCCAGGTCGAGACGACCTGAGGAGCCCAATGCAGGACGTCTGGGTCTTTCCTTATGTTGATAATTCACACATGTGCTTATATAATACGATAACGATGGGATGAATCCCGTGATTATAGGACACCGATCTTATAGTTTAAATACAGTCTTAATTATCCCTTATCAATGGGATTTACTCGAATTAATCCTTAGAGACCAAGAAATAAATCCAATACTTGCAGGACAAGGAGTAAGGCTAGAACGCCTCATATATAAACAAACCCTAAGGAACTACGAAAGACTTGATTCCAATTACACACATTGGATACGTAGGCAACTTGAGAAAACTAACTCTCAGGCTCAGTCTAAAACAAACCACAATCACCATCCCACTGCAAGAAGTTCTGGATAAATCGTTCTAAGTGTAATTTAGGCCCGGATCATACATTAGACGATATCCAACATCGTCATCCCATATAATTCCAAGATTTATCCAATCTATCATTACCTTTATGGAGATTTGTAGCATCATTCAAGTAAATACAGATTAAGATCGTAGAAACATGAGCTTGTGATATAGCTACACCTAATTCCATGATTTTCCGTTGAGTTATCTCGGTCATTCAATGTAAAAACAAACAGATTATCTCAATCACACAGTTCATTAAGCAATCAATAATAATTCAGCGTTATTCAAGTTCATACTAATATCAATACATATGTGGCAGCATTCATCAATGCATGACAACTCAAATAGGATTGGGGTTTAATGGGCTGCATTGGGTAACTACAACAACATCTATCACACTTTTGGAGAGGGGAGGGGAGGAAAAAACAAAATCAATCAAACAGGAGAATAATACCAAATTGCTTAGCCTTAGCTATCAGACCATCCAGCACTGAATCAACCATCCTCACCATACAACTCTGATATCTTCACAAACGCTCAAACACTCGACCATTCTGGTTACACTTACCACCTGACTTCAAAAACCTAGCAGCCACAAGATGATCAGTTGAACAAATGTTGATTGATTTATTTTTTAGGGGTGGAAATTTTCCCGAAAATCCCGACTCGTCCCGTCCCGAAAAAATCCCGTTCCCGGAATTTCGGGATTCTTCCCGACCCGAAAAATACGGGAAAGAGATCGGGTATAAAACTCAATCATGTCGATTCCCGATCTTGACTCGAATATATATATATATATATATATATATATATATATATATATATATATATATATATATATATAGAGAGAGAGAGAGAGAGAGAGAGATATATATATATATACAACCCCTAAATACTAAAAACATAAAACCTACTACACTCTCTGTAATAATATCCCGACTTTTAAGTAAAAGGGTAAAATAATCATTAGGCGTATTTACTACGACCTAATTATTATTTGTCCCATTTATTTAATTAAAAAGGAATTAATTAAAGGATTTAGCTATTAATTATAAAGGATTTAATTATTGGCTATAAAAAGGAATTAATCCCCAAACTAATTCATTAGTTCACACGCAATTTCTGGAAGAAAAAAAAGAAAAGAAGAGATGGAACGGCAGAGAGGAAGAGGCAACGCGGAGAAGAAAGCGAAATAAAAGGAAGAACCGTGTGATCAATCCGTTCATCTGTTCAAGACGCCGCAGGAGAGAAAAGTGATCAGCGCGAGGAGACTCAACTTTGAAAAATAACATATCTCAATTTCGTAAGTTTTCAATTTAGCCCCAGTTTTTGGTATTCGTAAAGTTCTATTTTTGAAAAATTCGTATCTTTTAATCCGTAGCTCTGTTTCGCAGCCATGAGTAGTCGAAACGATTTTAGGGTTTCTTGTTGATTACATAGGTTTTGGGGTTGAGGATCAACAGTTGTTGCAGTTGCTTGGCGTTTTGCTTGCGGTTTTGCTGGCAATTAAGGTAAGAGGCTCTTCCTATGATTCCAATTATCGTTTATAAGGTTTAGATCAAGTTTTAAGGTGTTTAGATGATAGAAAGATGTGTCCATTCGTTGATCAATGATCATCGATGCTATGATATGATTAGATATAATTTTCTGTGTTTTACTATGTTTAATTTGATGTGATTTAAGTTAGAAACGGTTTAGAAATCGCGTTTTGAAGAATTTAGCGTTTTGGGAAAAACCCAGGCAAACGGGCGTTTGCACTAGGCAAACGGGCGTTTGCGATCATAGCAGCTCAAACAGGTGTTTGCACAAGGCAGACGGGCGTTTGAGGTTAGACTTTTGATTCAGGATGTAGCCTTTTTTGACGGACGGGTGTTTGGGGTTAGTGGATGGGCGTTCGATGTTGAACGGGCGTTCATAGGATGTCAAACGGGCGTTTGACCTGTTTTACCTTGTTTTTACTGTCTTAGCGTTTCAGCTTGGTTTCCGGCTTCATAATCGTGTTTTCACTGTTTTAAACCCTTATTCATGATATGTTAACATGGTATAATCTAAACAAGCCTGAATTGATCTTCTGATTCGTTCAGTTAAAACACCGAATGTACTCTTAAAGGGAGTTGAAGTTCGGATCTGTCGGAAGAGCATGATAGGCTTGTGCTTTGGTGAAATAGTATTCATCAATGTCTGTGTAATTGCTAGGCCTTATCCGTGTCTAGTGGTCTAGGAAGAGAGTAGTATTTGTGAGGGAGATTAATTGAAAACACTTAGGTGGTTAGTTAATCATTTTAATAAATACGTACTTGACTAGTAAAAGATTAAACAACATGTCTCTCTTGGATATGCACCAGTCTATATCGCGATGTGTGTGCTACCTCTGAAGGTGGAAGAACCCGTAGGTCAAAAAAACCACAAGTTCGGGTGACTCCACTGAGACGCGCGTGCTATCGGAGTCTACCTATTCTAGACTTCGTGGATATTGGTGTGATCCACTAATATGTTGCCAAGAGTGTCCCAAAAGTGGATACGCGTAGTGCTCTTGAGTGCGGTTGTGACATAGATAAGTTAAGTAGAAACGTTTAGTCAATTCATGTTGATGGACATGAAATGAACCCCAGATTGAGTCGGTCACACATAAATAACTAAACGATTAAATATCTTTTCTTTATAAATCTTAATTGTTGTCATAGCTTCTCACTTTTACTAAGTACTTTGTACTTACCTCCTTTGCATTTTCTTTTGTATGCATTGTGGGGTGAGAAGACGAACAGGTTGATCATGTTTACGAGGAGGATTTCGATGACGACGTTTGACGACGCCTTGTTGAAGATTTATCTTTTATTTATTCTGTTATTCATTTAATAGACTTTTTAGTACCTTTGGAGTAGGCTTTTGGTCTTTCGAGACTTGTCGTACGTTTATTTTGGATTTCGTATTTTCCTTTTAATGTAATAAAGTTACATTTCTATCTTTAGTATGGTTAATTTCTATTCATAGTAGCTTTTACGTTTTTACCCGAGTCTTTCTAGCTTCCGTTTGCTTTTATTTGATACAACGACGTAGAGGCTTGCGTATAATATTAGATTTATTTAATGCTATACGCGCCGAACGTTTCTCTTCCGGATAAAGGCTCGGAATCCGGGAGCGGGGCGTTACACTCTGCTTCACCCGTTTCTCACTTTTTCTACACCTCTTTTCTGCTCTCTAATATTCCAAAGTTTTCTTCCTCATAAAAGCCACCCACCTCCACCGGCCGTCGACTCTGTCGCCGTTAACTCATTTCTCCGCCCTCACATTTTGAACTATTGTTTTGATCAAGTAATTGCTGTCATTTTTTTATATTAACATGAATATTTTTTAACATCATATGTTCGGGACATTCATTCCCGACTGATGACCGTTTTACAGTAAGCCAACTCTGACCGGCAGGGTACCGGGTCGGTTGTATTATAAATGGCAAGCAAGGTCGTATCCCACAGGGAATCTGGTTAAGTATCAAAGTCGGTATCGTTCCTAGTTTTGGCCAACACAGCTACGAGACATGGTGATTTGTCAGATCACCGGAATTTACAAACTAAATATACACAAAATAAAAGAGTTTAAACTATGAAAAAGAGATAGCCGAGCTATGATCCAATCTAACACTCACAAACCCTAGGCAAATCCGGAAGTGTTTTTTACTTACCTAAACGTTCTCGATGTCACTCGAAGGGTGTCATTTCCTAATTTCGAGAATAGAAATTATTTCAATAATCTACCCTCCTATGTCAGGTTCAACAGTCCGCTGACCGGATTTAACTGACCTAACATGGTCTACGTTCAATGAAATGCTTAACAATGTAGATATAAACCTCACACACAAAACCGAATCTAAACAACTCAATCTGTTTTACAGGGTGATCTTAAAACCCCGATTCCCATACCCTTATTACACTTAAAAAAGCACAAGAAATCATCTTCAAACTAAACATGTATCAAGAAGAAATCAAGATTAAGAAAATTACCAAATATCGATACGAAGAACACCGGAAGAGAAAACGAAATCCAAAATGAAATTGCAATAGCTAGTAGCACGATCTTCGAGTTACAACTAATTAAAGCTAATGAAAACTAACTATATACAAATCTAAGTTAAATCTAAGAAAAAAGATGAAAAGCTGCAGAAAATGGTCGAAGAAGAAGGTGTGACACTGTTTTTCGACCTAAAAATGATATTTATAGTGGATTGGGAAATGGGACAAAAGACTGTAGGCGGCTGCCTGTGATTCATAGGAAGCCGCCTATCAACTGGGCCAATTTGGGGGACTCTCGGAATCTTCTAGGCGGTTGCCTGTCTTTTATAGGCAGCCGCCTGTGGACAACTCTTCAGTATATCGGCCATAACTTTGTGTGTAGACCTCCAAATCTAGTGAATCAAAATGAATTGGAAATTTAATGAAATTGTCTACAACTTTCATGAAGACTCCCAGCCCAGAAAATGCCTCTAATATGGACCAAAATGCAGATGAAATGAAGATAGAGTTGTAATTCCAACGAATTTCGATCTATTTGAACGTTTAAGCTTCGGGCACAAGCTCCTACTCCTGTATCTCACCTTCCGGTCATCTCGAACACCTAATACCTGCACAATACCATAAGAAATACCATGTATAACCCCTACAGGACACTAGGGTGACCGAGAATGCATCAAAACACTAAAAAACGATGAGATTTTCGGACTTTACGTCTTAGGTCTTGAAATGACAACAAAGGTCTGTAATGCATCAAAATACAACCAAATGTCTGCGAAAACATATAAAACGAGGTATAAACGGGGTATAATCACATAGAAAATGATAGCCAAGTTGATTCTCATCACCGACCCGACGGGATCCGGAACATTCGGGTTTCCCGATTGTCGGGACCCAACGCTTATCGGGTACGGGATCGGGAAGAAAAATTGAATCCCGAATCTTGTCGGGACGAGTTTCGGGTAGCATGTTTACGGGTTGGGTCCCGACCCGATGCCACCCCTAATTGATTCATTCCCAGCTAAAAACGAGCAAGCCAAACCCAACTTTTGCTCAACTTTCACTCCTTTACCTCCATTTGTTCAATGAGAGATTTACATATTCAAGTGTTCAATGAGAGATTTACCTATTCAATTAAACTCAAGTTTCCAGCAATCGGCTTCAACTTTGACGCCGCTCTGTTACGATTACGGCCTATTGAAACATAATATGTATCATACGGGACTTGTAGATGATCAACCAGCCTTTTCAAGGCCCTAAAATAAATATCCAAGCCGTACTTGTACTTATCTGGCTTAAGCAGAATCGCTCTGCCATTCCACTACAATCGCGTTCAGTTCTTCAAGGCAACTTGCCTTATCCCAGATTTGTTCTCTCAAGGAAATGAAATGCCTCATAGATCCTTGCTTAATCTTCATGATTTCACCAATGAGGCGCTCTGCTTGATCTCGAGACCTCAAATTCAGAACAATGATGTCAGTCAACTAGATGATACATTTCACGATGTTTTTGTTAAATATGTGTCCTAAACCTAATCGGGTTGGACCGGATCCGACCGGGTCGGGTCATTTACAGTCTATTTTAGTTAATGTAATAACTTATTATGATTAATAAAAGTACTTTTGTTATTATATATTGTTTATCTTCATGTTATTGGTTGTATATATATAGTAACGTCCCTAGTGTCAAACTGTGAAAGAGAAACCATGATAGTGATTATGGTTGATGAGACCTCCAATCACTTTAATAAGTTTGATACTTAAATGTCTCTAGTCGTATGTATTGTCAAATGGGACATTGACAGTATGATTAGACTAGCATGTATTAGATGTCTTCTATCTTATAAAAGGTAGGGATAGATTTCGTATATCGAAGTGTAGAGACACTTGGACTGTACGTGGACGTGTATTAGAGAATGCGTACGTTAGACTGACCCACTTACATTAAGTGTCGCACTATGTGGCAGTTGTGTATTTATCCTTCAGACCGGAGTCTTCATGGCATCACGGTGTGGATTGTCATGCTTTGACACTATTGAGATTTCCCCTATTCACGGGGCGATCATGCGGTAGTGATTGGGCATGATATTGAAGTATGCGGAGTATACATGATTGGTCGTCTGGGAATCGCGTATCCTATGATTGAGATTGAATATCCGAAATGACCTTCTTATAAGGAATGTCTAGCTCTCGAGAATCTTTGCAGAGTGGGAGTAAATGTGTTATTCCGAGAGAGCATGATATCCAGATTATAAGATACGATCGTTGATATATTGACACTCGAGATACGATCGTATGGATATTATTACAGTGATATGATTGTAATTTACACGGTAACTATTTCACATGAAAGATAGTAGTCATTGCATTTGATTCTTCCGATGATTGGGGGTCACGGTGTGTTGCTAGACGCTATCCCGTGATCGTTAAGCATGAAGGGCATTTTCGTAATTTGCACTTTGTGTCTACGGCCAACATATTCGGAAGCCTATCGGGTCAGACACATATGAACATCGAGTCGGATTAAAATGCGGTTATAGTTGATAACCAAATAAGGAAAGTTTATCTCAAGACTATAAAAGTTATAGTAGTAAATTACTATGGTGGTATTTATTTATTATGAATAAATAAAATACAAGATATTAATTATACATAATTATATTAATTAAAGAATATTCCGGATGCCAAACATTGGCAATTTGGGGCGCCACTTTTAGGTGTATAAGATACACTTGGATCGTGCACTTTAATTGATAAGATTACCATAATATTAATATTGGATATTAATTGATTTTGGAAAAATAGATTTATGGTAATAAGATAATATATTCAATATAAGATATTGGCAATATTTAATTTTTATTTAATATAATATATTATAATAAAAGAGATAAATCAATCTAAGTGATTTTCCTTATTTTATTGGGAAAATATTTTTCTCTTTCATCTATTTTCTAGGAAGCTTCTCCTAATCAGATTAGGGGGACTAGGGGCGCCACTTTCACCCTATATAAGAAAGGGTTGGCTAGCTCAATTGTACATCATAATTCTAAGAGCTAATAGTTCTTGTGTAAAATAAAGAGCTTTTTATAGAGAGTTAGAGAGAGAGAAAAAGGCCGGTCTAGTAGCCGGATTTTTCTGAAAGCAATCCAAGGAGGATTCCGGCGAGGAGTTCGTGTAGATCAACGATAGAGGCCAGACGCGTGGACGGCTTGCGCACGGGACTACTCTCAGTTGACGGTCAAAGCGACGATCTTATAGAGCATCCAAGGTATATTCTGTCAAACTACTTAACGTGTTTATTGCATTAAACGAAGACAATCTAGAAAAGAAAATCAAAATTATAAATTCCGCTGCGTTAAACTAGTGATTTCCTAAAAGTTTTTACCCCAATTCTCATGCATTTATTGATGTTTTCATACCAACTTGAGCTATTATTGTGATGATATGGACCATTTTGTGTATATAGTAAATATATTAAAAATCAACTCTTTTATCTATTATCTAGGCTTATTAGCCAATTTTGTTATCGGATTTAGGTATCTTTGTGTTTTTGGTTTTTTAGCACAAATACCAAGGTTAGGAGCTCGGGAATTAAAGTGTCAAGCTCGAGAGTTGAGTAGAGATCAATCTAAGGCATCAAGAGAATAAAATGCATAACTCAGGAACAAATGGCTCGCGCCGATTCCAACTAGCGCACGCCAGTGTTGTCCAAAGCTAACAGAGAGTTTTTCCCGTATAATTGGCCCACGCCAGTAAGTTCAAAATTTCTGCCAATTGAGAAGATCAAAATTTCTGAAGATCATTAAACGCGTGGTGTCAGCCCCAACTAACATGTCAGAAACTGGCGCACGCCAACCACTACCGGCGCACGCCAATTTGGCGGATTCAACATTTAATAGACTCATTTACTCCCTCACCAAACATACTTTACCATACTCTCTCTAGTTCAGTCCGAAACCAAACGGGACTCAAGGGCTCTCTTAGCCAAAATCATCAACATTTAGCTTTTATTTCCAATTGTAAACATTAAGAATTCTTAGTTTAATCTTTAGAATCACTTTGGTTGGAGCAAATTTATCACTTTTGATGTACAAACTCCATTGAAGTTTCTTGATTTTGAATGAAAGTTTCCTTCTACAAGTTCATTGCTTCTAGTTGGCAAATTCTTAGCCTTTACCTTGATTTAATCGTTATCATTGATATGGACTCTAGCTTTGACATGTTGGGGCTCATATCCATGAGTGGCTAGTTCTATACTAACCAAGATAATGTAGTTGTGATAGTTTAATCTCTATAGGTTGATTGAGAATTTGGTATTGCATTTCATAACTTCATGTGTGTTGTTTATATTTTCCTATTTGCAGTGTATTGATTGTTTATGTTGGAGTAATTAACGAGTACTTGCACACACACTCACTTAGTTGAGACCGAAAGGAGATACTAGGTGTAAGAAAGAGATAGGAAAACCGGAAGGTAAAACCGACTTTTAGTGGAACTCGGTTTCTTATCCGGGGGTTAGTGTTCATTCATTGCATTCAAGATCTTGATCATGTTGAATCATTAGGTCTAGGGTTCTTAGACCAAGGAGGAAGCATACAGTAGATTCGTACACTCGTATGAGGGGAAACTACTAGCTTGGGAATGCACCGATAACATACACTTGAACACTAATGGAATGTTGGTAGGTAGTTCATTATCATGATACTAGTGGAGATTGACTCATTGTCTTTGTTAGGCTTTTTATCATTTGATCACCCGTTTTTAGTGTAGTTATTCCTAGAACATTTATTTTCTTGTTAATTGTGACTTAGATCAAAATAATCATAGCTTGTTGGTATTTGACCTCAAATTCCTCGTGGGATACGACATTGACCACTTGCTAGACTACGATTGATCGGGTACACTATCGGTGAGATTGGACCCCTAGAAAAGTTTGGTCAAACAAATTACTTCAAATACAACTCAACCGATTCCTCAACCATATTTTTACATGAAAGGGTATATTGTAGCACCATTCTTTTGCCTCCTTTTATTTTATTAAGATCCCGGAGGTATGATTTGGATCGGTCGTAGAATTATATTAATTTTTCAGTTTTTTTTTTTTTTCAATTTCCTCTTAATATTTTCAACAAAAAAAAAATCCTTTTAATTATTTTTTTGAGAACAAAATCCTCTTAATTATTAATTAAAAAGATTAATTAACTAAACACTTTGAATCATGTTTCGGTTTCAGGTTCATAATGTATATTTCAAATATTTTGGGATAACGATTAATAAATCGAGAGGGGCCAACCTTCACTTTTATATTGGTAACAATGCTTAAGAAAATGCTTATGAATTTTAAAATAAAAAAAAAAGATTATTAGTAGAACTTATCAAATAATTTGGTAATGTCTTTTCACACAAATAAAAGTCTAAATACAAAACATTTTTTTTACACTTTTACCCTTTAAATTCATGTTTTTTTGCACTCGTTGATTCTGACCGAATGTCAGGCAGAATGTAAAAAGTATTATTGACTCCATTTTAGTCAGAAAGTCTTTCTGACCGGTCTCGAGTATGGAAAATGTTCAAAATTCTGACTCGAATTAAATCAGAATAATCATTGTTTTTTGACTCAAATTGTGTCAGAATAATTTACAAACACGTTAATTCTGACCGAATTTCAGACGGAATGTTAAAAGTTTTCTTGACTTAGTTTTGATAATGAAAAACATTCAAAATTTTGAATCGAATTGAATCAGAATAATTATCATTTTCTAACTCGAATTAGATCATAATAATTTATATGTGAAAAGACATTTCCAATAATTTTCCCACGTTCGTCCTCTCTTTCTCTCTCTTTCTTTCTTTTTTTTTTTTTTTTTTTTTTTTTTTTTTTTTTGAGTGTCCCACCTTCATCCTTAAAAAAATAAGTACGGAGTACGAGTTTATCCGGTTAACCATTTATTATTTTTATATATGTTAAAAAAATATATATTATTTAATTTATTTTCTACTTAAATTTATTCTGTATTTTTTCACAAGATAGTACTTCTTTATTCTGTCTTGTAAAACAAGTCAAGACAGAGAGATCTCAGTGTCTTGTTCGACAAGTCGATCACGTTTAAATAAACCCCCAAAGCTTCAAAATTATCATAGTTTGTCAGACGCAATTTAGGTTTTTCTGAGATTTAGCTTTGATTACTCGTGGTAATTCTTCAATTCCTTTTCATCTCCATCATTCGTTTGCTCAATTTCAAAAGTTTAATCTTGGAGTTTTTATACTAACTAATTTCACGATTTTGGTGAGGCCTGCAGGTCTAAGAATCTAAGATAATGGCCGCTGCAAACACAGCTTCATCAACTCCGGCTCCGGCCGCCCCTGTCCCTGCCTGTCAAAAAAATTCTGAAGAAAGTGGATGGATGGGAAAGTTTCAAGGTTTCTTCGAGAGACCGATTGAAGAACACAAGGCTTGCTTCAAGGTTGCTGTTCAAAAGGTAATAATCTATAATCAACACTTTGCTAATTGCTCTAAATTGATTTTGGATTTGATGTTGGTAATTTACAAGATCCGATTTTGTAATTGGGGAAATTGAATTTGAGTAGTGTTAGGTATATGATTGGTTTTAATGAATATTACAGATGGCTGATGATCTGAAAGAATTGAAAGAGAAAACGGCTAAGTTTGAATTGAAAGAATTGAAAGAGAAAACTGCGATTTGGAAAACAAAGGAAGATGGGAAACAAGTGCCAGCAGTGGAAGAAGCATCTTTAAACAAATAGAGATCTGGTTATTTCTGGGGTTTTAATTTGATGATATATGTGAATCCTTTTTCTTTCTTTTCTATTATTATTATATAAGCTTTTTTGTTTAAATCGATGTTATTGGATGATGGGCTGTTTAGAAATCTCAATTTTATTCAATAAAATTTAGCAATTTGTTTCTGTTTTTGTTTAATTTCATCTTCGTAACAAATTCTCTTCTTTTTCTTGTATATCAAACTTGATATGAATTTAATCTAACTTCTCAATCATACTTTATACAAACTTCTTTGTTTTTATCTTATGAACACAAACTTTATTTTATAAATAAATACCAATGAAAGTGTTTCACACACTAAATTATTCTGACTCAATTCAAATCAGAAAACGATTAATATTTTGTCTTAATTACTATCGGTATATTGTTGTGCCTCATCGGAGTATTATAATAGTTTTTTTATTAGGTCCACTTAATATTTCTCCAGATTTCTTTGATATAACAAATTGCTTTTTTCACTTCTAAAAAAAACAAAAAAAAAAAAAAAAAATGCTTTTCACATTTGCACACAATTACGTGCATCATAGCTACATTTTTGCATGTAGGTTCATTTCATACGAGTCAATTGAGTAATTTTTCAAACGAGTTGAACACATTAATTTTTTATTGAGTTCGTTTAAGCGTGAGTTTTTCGAATACAAGTACGAGTTAAGATTTAAAGTAAGGTTAACCATCAAGGTAGGGTCACGGCTCGGAACTACGATTAGCCTTCGACACCTCAAGAACCTACAAACACCTTCATTCGAACGTAATTTATATTATCTCGGTAGATAACAAAAATATCATTACGTGATGTTATTTAATAAATTGTGTAATGTCGAGTATAATAGTACTTGAAATTTCATTCGAACCTAATTTATATTATCTCGGTATGTAACAAAATATGATTACGTGATGTTATTCCAATGTAATAAATTGTCTATTAGAGTTGAATATTCAAGCTTACTTGTGAATACTAGAGTTGAATATTGTATTGAATTACAACCTATCTACAACGGAAGAACAATGCAATCTTTTATTTTTCGATTCTGTAACACATTTTACATAATTGATTATATTGTTAAGCGATCTATCAATAAATTATATCTCATCATAAACAATGATGTTAGATGTGTATAGTAGACATAACATTTTCCATACAATATGTCATAGTACACTTTTATAACCATTAATTGTGTTTGCTCTTATAAAATTTAATCGTCATAAATTTGTGATTAATAATGTGTAAGTGTCACGTATCGTGAACATTAAAAAACTGGAAAAGAACTATTTATGCAGTGGAATATTGTCCGAAAATAAAGATAGAAGGAAATTGACTAGAACTAGGAAAACAAAACTAAGAAGACGTTTGATAAACTTGAAACTTAGAGGAAAAAAAAAAAAAAAAAAAAAGGTCCCACCGAGATTTGAACTCGGGTTACTGGATTCAGAGTCCAATGTCCTGACCACTAGACCATGGGACCTTATGTTAACAAATCCATTACAAATTAATACAAAGTAAACAGTGTTTCTTATGCTTAAATAATTGTTTCTTTTCTTTGAAGTTTGAACAAAAAAGGTACCTGGTTGAAACTATATCGTGATATGATTGTAAAATGTACGGAAATTCTCTCGACCGTTCACAGGGTAGCAACCAGTCCTTTTGGATACATTTCTTCTTTAGGAGCCATTTTGTTGATTTTATTTGCATTGACGACATTCGTAGAGGCTTTATGTACTCTATGGTTGTTAGATGACTGTACTGTACCACTATGGTGTTGATGAGTAAACGTGATTTACGTGAATAACATTTGTGTAGAAGATTTTTTTTAGGGGATGTACAAGACTTGTATATAATGATGATGGTACTTTTTTTGTTTCTACTTTATTGCATGTTTGTATGGAGAAAAGTGGAGACAAATGTTGTTTTAGACCCTAGGAAATAAATGTTGATAAAAATTCTCTTGATATTCATCATTTGTATGGTTAACCATATAAAAGATGTTGAGAATACGCTTAGGCTTGCGGTGGTGTGTAAGTGGCTTCGAATAGTGGGAGGATGGGTTAGTGGAGAGAGTGCGGTTGTGGTGGTGAGTGGTGGGTTGAGGCGGTGGTGATAGGGTGGGTGGTGGCCGGTTCGGTCAACGGTAACATATGGTGGAGGGTTAGGTCAACATCAGTCGTTGGTAGGGTGGTTTGGTGGCAGCATGGTAGGTTAGTGGCGTCTAGTGGTGGTAGAGTAGGCCAGTTGCTGCAAGTTGTGGTGACAAGATAGAGTGGGTGATGGTTAGGTAGGTCAATGGTGATGGTTGGTCGAAGGTTGGGTCGACGGCAGGTTGTAGCTAGACAGGTCAATGGACGCATGGTGGTTAGGCGTCGGTGGGTGGTCGTATGAAGGATAAGCAACAATAGGTGGCAGCAATGGGTGGTGGTGTTGTTGAGGGTTGGTTCGGTCGTGTCAGGGTGGTTTAGTGGCAAGAATAACATGTTGCTGGCAGTGTGTGGTTATAAGGTGGGTCGGTGACGACGTGTGATAGTTGTAGGGTGGTATTTGGGTGGGCATTGGTGGGGTGAATGGTAAGGGGTAGAGGTAGGGTGAGCGGTGACGAGTGGTGGTGGGATGGTCGCTAATGGTTGGTGATGGTTGTGTAATGATGGGTGTATACTAACAAGTGTAGTGTAGGGTGGGTGGCGGCACCGACGATATCAAGGTTGGTGGTAGGGGTAGTGGCAAAGTGGGAGGTACAACCAGTGTTGGTTGTGGGGTGGGTAGTGGTGGCTTAGTGAGTAGTAATAGAGTAAGTGGTGACATTAAGAAAATGTGGAGGAGAAAAAAGATTTTAAATTTCATTTCTTTGATATCGGTTGAGAATATCATCTAGTTAATTGGAAATAGTACATAATTTCATTACAATGAATGAAATGAGATTAAATGTAAAATGACACATCACATTACATTTACCACCCTACTTCTACATGAACCATAAGCCCCCACCTACCGTAACCTCTACCTTACTCTTTCCTCACACTTATCCTCCTGCCTCTACTCTCTCACCCCATCTCACTTTATACCATATGCCGTTAGGATGATGATTTAGCGTCATTTTTCTCACACAAATTTGCACACTCACTTCTACACCATACATATGAAACAAAAACAAAAAAACATAAATCATGGACCACACAAGCGGGATGGGTTGGGGGCGGGGTAAGTGGATTAATCGTTTTCTTATGCCTTATCCTTCCCACCCAACCTTACATATCATCACCCACCCCAACGACAATACACCTACACCCCCACCTCCACTATCGTATGCCTCACCACACCCAACACCTAACTTACTCCATCTCACCATGACCTCATATAACACCACCCACCCTAACGTTCAATGCACCTATACCCACCTCACCTTAAAGCCACCCGACCACCTGTATCTATCTATCTCACCCACCCTATCCTTCACCCTCGCCCATATCCACCTTAGCCCACCTACCCTACCATACGAATCCTATCCCACCCATCCCCACCTATACACCACCCTTTCACACCATATTCCTCTCTGCCCTCACCCTTTTTCTTTAAGGCCTCCTCACTGCGCTCTGTCATCACTTTGCCGCTTTCTCTCTCCTCCTCTTTGGCTTACTTTACCTCACTTATACGAATGGTCAAATGCTTACTTCTCTCAACCCACCATGACCCAACATGTGTGTCATAATCAATTTGATTAACTCTTGTATAATCTTCATTAGAAAAAATCTTTTATTGATTTAATCACATCCATTCATTATATTTTATATTTTGTTAAAACAATCGGATCATAAAATGTCACAAATAGAATCTACCATCACTTTGACACCAATTAGGGAATCTTTATGTATGTATAAAAAATTTAAACGCAAATAATTATTGTGTCCTGTTTTAGATCATCGTAATTAATGTAAATCAAAGGTCATGTTTAGTCTTTTCAATTCGTAAATGCTCTTTGTTTTTGTTTTTTTAAAAGGTGTAAATGCTCTTTTAGTCCGGGCAATCTTCAACTGAATCCGTTTTAAAGTAAAAAAGAAAAAGAAAAATGGCGGCAATGCAGACTAAAACTAGAAAGAATCTAGCAATTTCACTACTAGCTACCGAAAATGTGGCAACAAATTCGAAGTTTGAGCACCGCCGCCGTGAAACCATCACCCACCAGCTCGTTGACGGCAAAGAAATGGGACGCGCTGGTCATCGGCGGTGGGCCGGTGGCCACAACGGTGTTACAGCAGCTGCTTACCTTGCTCGATCAGGCCTCTCAGTTGCTGTACTTGAGCGTCGCCATCTAATTGGCGGAGCCGCCGTTACGGAAGAAATTATTCCCGGCTTCAAATTCTCCCGTTGTAGCTATCTCCAAAGCCTTCTCCGCCCTTCGGTTATCAGGTATTTACCACATTTATTTCTACTACTGTTTTTGGTTAGTTTTGTTGAAGAACTATCAATTTTGGTCCTATGTTTGCATTTTTTCATGGAAAAGGAGCTGGAACTAAAGAGGCATGGATTGAAGTTATTTAAGAGAAGTCCTTCATCATTCACACCGTGTCTGGATGGAAGCTATCTTCTGCTCGGCCCAGACAAGGAGCTAAACCACTCTGAAATATCTAAGTTCTCCCAAAGGACGCCGAAGCGTATCAAGGTACCGAGTTATATACATGACGTTTTATGCTTAAATTCTGTCACTACAGATGATGTTCACTGTTTTGCTTCTTGTGTGATTTAGAATTCTATTAAAAAAATTGCTATATCGTCGGCAAGGATTTGTCCAGCTTTGTAATGCAAATTTCTGACATGTTATTGGACCAATCAAAAGTGCCCCTATTGTTAAAAAAAGCTAACAATTCTCTTTTGATAAAATGGATGGCTTTTTATGTTAAAAAATTAGGATTTATGTTTTGCTATGTTTGTGAAACACATTTTTGGCAAGAAAAATTAGTCCAATAATTTGCGTAGATGAAGTTGTGATGCCAGTATCAACTAATTCAACTACCTCAGCAGTTGATTCTTGTAGTCAGGTTGGAGCATGTATCTTTGTATTTGAAGGTCCACAGTACATGTCTTTGTGGTCTGTGAATAAGCATTTTGACGAAGGGTGGGCAATATATCCTGATCCTAGCAATGATTGTGATTTTTGCTTGTTTTATGTGCTGCTTCCTTATGATTCCAGGTATGAGCATCAGCTAGAGAATTTCAGCAAGGTTATGGACACACTGATAGATTCAACTCCTCCTGAAACTTTACAACGCACTGGGTCTGTTAATGCTCGTGCAAAGAATAGGTTAAACAATGCTGGTTTTGGGCTCGTTGTTTTAGACAAGCACTTTCCTTGGGGCAAAAAGAGATTGTGTAAGAAATACCACTAACCATTGTTTTTGTAGAGTTATTCGTCTCTTTCTGTATTATATATCTAAACTGATGCCCTTAAGAACAGTGAAAAAATATCCATAGGTAACTTGGTTTATGTTTTCACCATGAGTTTTTCAATTGTATGTTTTCTAAACAGCAACTGATGTATTTTCAGGGACTTCATGGACCTTTTACTTTCTCCAGCTTCAAAGGTTCTCAATAATTGGTTTGAGGTTGGTGTATTGCTTATTCTCATCCAAATCTTAAGTCCGTCACCTGTTGCTACTTAAGTACTTGTACATTCTGTTGAAATATTTATTGCCCCTCCGTGCACCTGTCCACGTAAGCATATACTAAAATGCATTAATCATAATCTTCAAATTATTGTCTCGACTTTTTATTTATTATTTGCATATTTCTCTTTACCAAACAAAGGCGTATTTATCGTTTTCTCGCCTTTATGTTTACTGTTTTCGTTTGAATTGGTTTTATGGTACAATTCATTAATTTACATTTCATCCATTAGTTTCTACCCCCACTCACCCAGAAAAGACAGAAATAAAAAAGTAACTTTCCCCTGCCATATTTCTGTGCGTTTACAGGGCCAGGTACTAAAAGCAACACTTGCAACAGATGCAGTTATAGGAACCACGGTGAGAACTATACCTCGTATTGTAGGCAGACAGTTCAAAATGATACAATGCTCTTCTTTTCACAATTCTAATATGATGGAATTCTAATACTCTTTTACATATTTATTTTTATTGTAGCCCGGAAGATCTCTCTCTCTCTCTTTCTCTCTATATATATAGTGTTGGCCTCTGCTATTATCAGACTTCTTTGCATGGTCATATATATACATGTGTGTATTTTTTTATAACAACTAAATGGGAGGAATTGAGAGACATCGCTAAGAGAAATGACTGAATTAGCATTATGTTGTGGCACTTTATTTTGCCGAGTCAATTTAATGCTGAGAGAAAGGGAGGAAGGATTTTCTTCGTCAATTCTTTTCAAATAAAATTGAGAGGAGGACCTCCAACTTTTCTTGTTTTATTGCATTGCTTAGTTTTTGCTGTCAAGTTGGAGGATTTTGAATAATGTATAATTCAAACCATATTCTTAATCACCTGTTTTTTTAAAGATTTTAATACAATGGAACTTTCATGAAAGCGTCTACTTAAGACTAATTTCTGCTTCAGTGAAGTTGGTAAACGCATAATAAATGGATACATCCACTTGAGAAACCTTTCCTTGTTTTTCCTTTTATTATATTTCTCTAAAAGTTATTTCTGACTTCTGAGTGATGACTTGCTTCCACTTCTAGCTAAGCTCCGATTGTGAAATTCAACAAAACACAGAGATAAATATGCTGGGTTCAGCTTCAATTCCGTGTTGCAGTATGACTGCATGTTTTCCTTAAAAATTCCCTTTGTGGTAGTTATAAAGGTCGTAAAGCACCATTTGTTTTTCCATTTGAGTTGGTAGGGCATAACTTTTGCATCAAGGTTGTGTGTACATGCTGACATATTCAGGATTTCTTGAACCTTATTCCACTAGGCAAGCGTCCATACACCGGGGAGCGGATATGTATTGCTACATCATGTGATGGGAGAAACTGATGGTGAACGCGGAGTTTGGTCGTACGTATAAGTGGTAGATTTTAATGAAATGTTCTCTTCTGAGACACTAACACAGAAACATTTCACGTATGATTGTCTTAGATACTTCAACACTGCATGCTAATACATTTTAAGCATAATTTCGGTTGTAATTTTGCATGTTTCTGCTCTGGAATCTGTTTGATTGGTTTGAAAGAAAATTATCGGTGTTTCTGAAATGTTTTTATTCTTTTTATATATACTGTCTCATGAAAATAATTTAACCTTTCATGCTTGTATTTCTGTTTGACTAATCATTTTCAGAACTAGGCCTTTTAAATAAAGAACTTGTGGTTATTGTTTGAGGTGAAATCAGCTTAAGGAAATGCAGCTTGGGCAAATAGTGATATACATAAAAGTTTTTTTTTTTTTTTTCATGTGCTTAATACTGGGTGCTAGTATGTTTTCAGGGATTGCTTTATAGTTCCGTTGTTACTTTTGCACCTGATATATATTTTTGTTTACTTCTCATATTTTACATGTAATGCTTGAGAACTAATGCAAGTGTATAGATATGTTGAAGGTGGGATGGGCTCGGTCTCCAGGGCTATTGGTAATGCAGCAGAGGAGGCTGGGGCTACCATAGTTACTGAAGTTGAGGTATGTTTGATAAAGAATCAGTCTTAAAGCCGTGAATTCTTCTTAGAAGAGTTTCTAATCCCACTCCGGTTTGGTACATAGGCTCGATAGTTTTGACTCTCTTTAGTACCAGAAGAGTTGCTTGTATTTAAGACCGATTTTTCCCTGTATTTATCAGTTTATTCTTTCACCATTTTGAAGATATTCTGATTTGTAATTAGACTTTAGATGCACATTTATACATATTTGGCCTGCTTCTTCTTTTCCTTGGTCTAGAAACTATTTCTGTAACTGGTACTTGCTTTTCTCATGCAGGATGCAGCCCTTTTTTGTAGTTCTTTTTTGGGTACTTTTATTATGTTGTAGTTTCATATTTAGGCAAGTTTTGCAGTCATATTTTCCTTATGCCTTCAGTCAATCTAATGTGATGGTTTAATCGGAGATGTAAGCTCAGGAAGTTACATTTCCGAAAATGAGAATCAAACCTCTAATCTTTGATGAAGCCTTTATTCTGGAAAGAACTTTTCCTTTGATGCTCATTGTATTACAAAGATGGCTTCCCCACCCCCCCCCCCCCCCCACCCCCACCCCCACCCCACCCCTATATGGCTTGTCCAGCAGTTTCTTTTGGTTATGGTGGCATTTGATGTTTGTAAACCTTCCTGCTAAGCAAGCCCTACACATAAGAAAAGTTTGTTCTTTTCTGCTGAATAGAATATTTTTTGATCATGATGTAGAGTTAAAGAGGAACCTTGTTATCTTTTCAAATACTTAAATGGTATCTAAATCATATTTCCATTTTGCTACAGGTCGAAAAATTGGTGATTGAGGATACAGGCAGAATTACTGGGGTTAGTTTCAATGGATGATTTCTCTTTTAGGCGGCATTTACTAGTGTTTGCTGATTAGGAATGTGTCGACTTTTAGGTGTTGCTGGCTGATGGTAGTCAAGTGCAATCTTCCATTGTCTTGTCAAATGCAACACCTTACAAAACATTCATGGTAATGTTTAAGCCACATTTTCATACTTATTCTCATTTTCAGTTCTTATTGTTTAGTTTGGTATGCCCATTCATTTGCTTAGAGCCTAATTTCTGTTGTCCTTTCTGTCTCAGGAATTGGTTCCAGAAAACGTGCTTCCTGATGATTTTTCCTTGGGAGTAAAGAATTTAGATTACAGTTCTGTAAGATATCTTGTCATCGTTTGAAGCACTTTCTTTTTCTCTAGTAGTTCGTGCCACTAGAAATATGTTAAGTAGACATAGTTGAATGAAGCTTAATCATGGTTACAGATAAATACGTCTTTATCGAGGTTTACTTATGCTACGTCTTTTCTGAGATCCCTTTTTGCTCTTTGAAACAGGCAACAACAAAGATCAACTTGGCGATTGACAGGTTACCTCAGTTTAAGTGTTGCAAGTTAAATCATCCCGATGTTGGACCTCAGCACATGGGCACCATTCACATCGGCTCAGAGACGTCTCTCTCTCTCTCTCTCACAAGCACAACTTTATCATCATCATTATTATTTTTATATAAATGTACTGGATTCCCAGTAGTACAGATAATTTCACCGCCGTTAATAATATCGTATATTGTACAGCATGGAAGAGATAGATTCAGCCTGCCAAGATGCTAATAATGGAATTCCCTCTCGAAGGCCTATAATTGAGATGACAATCCCTTCTGTCTTGGACAAGACTATCTCTCCACCTGGTAGTGTACAACTTATTTATTAATGGTGGCGATTTTTATTTATAATGCCCTATGATTTGCTTGGATTACTGATTGAGAAATATCATCTACATAGGTAAGCATGTCGTCAACTTGTTTATTCAATACACACCTTACAAACCATGTGGCGGGAGCTGGGAGGATCCTGAATACAGGGTAAGTGAAAATTTTGAAAACATCTCAAGTCAATCCAAGCTTATGGATCGGATCAACTTTGCTGCCTGAGATTTCTAAATTTAAAGACTACTCTTCATCTGTCCCAATTCAAGATTTGAGTGAGTACTGACAAATTTCTCTTGCAGGACAAATTTGCTCAAAGGTGCTTTTCTTTGATTGATGAGTATGCTCCTGGCTTTAGCTCTTCCATAATTGGCTATGACATGTTGGCTCCTCCAGATCTTGAGAGGATAATTGGGTTGACAGGTATGGGTGTGTGCGGCGGGACCGACCGGGTTGGGGCTAGTTGTTAATTACGTGCAATCCATAACCTCTACCAGTGAATTTTTGGGGTGGTATTTCACACTTGTTTAAGCACGTTGTAAATGCAAACACTTGTTAAAGCACGTTTTTACGTTGTGTCTCTTCATTGTAATCTGCACCAAATACACCGTAGAGGGTTTGGCCTCGTATGATGTGTATAATAGCATATAGCATCATGTCTTAAGGAATCAATAACTGGGGATTTTATGCTGTCTTCACAGGAGGAAATATATTTCACGGTGCAATGGGATTGGATTCATTGTTCTTAATGAGACCCGTTAAAGGATGGTAAGTAAGAAGAATCCTTGAACAACCAATGAAGCAAAATAGCCAAGTGAAAATATTACTATTTATATATGGTGTATAAGCTACAAAATGTATGGTTCGTTTGCGTTTTAAATGGTATGCAGGTCAAACTATAGGACACCAGTGCAAGGTCTATACTTGTGTGGAAGTGGGGCCCACCCAGGCGGGCGGAGTAATGGGTGCTCCAGGCATAATCACGGCTGCCGCAGTGCTTCAAGACATTAAGAACATGTAATGATATTGCCTTGTTGATGCATTCATTCTGCAAGATGTTAAGATATGGATATATGTGGATGGTTATATGTTGATTTCATAAAAGCGTGGTTGGGGCGTGTGAACTTGTACCGTGCGTTTGGTTCATATTATGATAATGTTGGAATATCCATCGTATGTTTGTTTATTATCGTGGGTGGCTTACATTACCTTATTTTCACTCGCCTTGATATTGCATATGTGGTTCATAAAGTCGGCAAGTTCATGGATGTCCCTTGTGATGTCCATTGGGTTGTTGTCAAGCGCATGCTTAGTTACACACTCTTTTGCACGGACCTCCTTTCACATGCACTCCTCTCTCCAACTCCAAGCTTATTACGGCGCTGGCTGGGCTAGTGATCCGGATGATCGTCCTTACATGGAGAGGCGACATCTTGTATATTTCTTGGCTCTAACCTCAATAGTTGGTGTTCCAAGTAGCAACAAACTGTAGCCAAGAGTAGCACGGAAGCCGAGTACAAGGCTTAGTCTAATGCTGCTGCCGAACTCCAACGGATTGGTCACTTAATGCGGGAGCTTGCCTTTTCCTCCATGCTGCGCCAATCTTATGGTGTGACATTATTGGAGCTACTTATCTCACGGCGATTCATGTCTTCCATGCTTGCACCAAGCATATTGAGATAAACTTTCACCACGTTCATGAATTGGTCGCTGGTCTTCTCTTAGGATCAACTTGCGTACCTCTTCATTAAGTCTTTGAGTCACCCTCGCTTCCATTTGCTTAAAGATAATCTCCACGACCATTCCCTTCTCGTGGGATTACGGGGGTGTGTTGACTATACGATTGCCATATCTCCCGATACCACTATTAATGATGATTGAGTCCCGTTTTGATTTTATTCGATTCTTGTATTTATTGTTTACTTCTCGACCAAGTTGATTTATGCATATAAAATATTGATGTATCATTGACAGTGGGAACAATGGAATTATAAAATATAATTCTCTCTTTGTATTCTATTTACATATGACTGGCACACTATATATTCTCCATCTTGAATGAAAATAAATGAGTTTTTCATTTTTACGGTACACTTCTCTGCAGTATCAATTTTCAAAGGCGCCAAAAACTTTGTTTATCTTTCCGTCTTACATAATTTTATTTCCTAAACGCTAGCATTTTTTTAGTAATTGAGAGAGTACCAACCAGGCTTTCGATTTAGTAAGCTTCGTGCGATAAAAGTGCCACTTTGGAGTATCTTGGGAGATGATTGCGACAATGAGTGAATGCGAATATTTGTCTTAAGGATAGAGTGTTGTTTCAGCGCCAATCCATAAATTTAGCATTTTTGTTTGTGATTTGATTCTTAATTCTCTGCTGCAGTTTGAGTTTTGATTGAGAGCAATCTTTTCACCTTCTGGAGAACTATTGTTGACATTCAGGTTGGTTTGCTGGATTCTCTTTGCTTTGCTTTGCTTTATTTGTGGGCATTCTCCTGATTTTTCTTATGTTCAATAATAAGCAAAATAAAATTGCAGTTTACTAACACTTAAAGCAAAACAATCGTTCATTGAGGTGCAAAATAATAATAGTTCCATGTAGATCTTAGACATGGAGCGCAACAATAAAAAAAGTAACTCCATGGAAGATTTCTCCCAAAGAAAAAAGAAAAAAAAGAAAAAGAACTCAATTTCACTTCATAGATCATGGTGTCAAACATTTTGATTGACATAAGTCTCACATAGTTAATATGGTGTAAAGGGTATTGTAATCTATGTTTTGTCGCGATGTGTCGGTATTCGGAAAGAGAAATGTCTCCTTTGTTTCTTTTTCTTTTCGGGTTAGCAAACACACTGAGTCAGCATTAGGAATAGCAAAGTTGTAAGGTATGAGCACAGAGACTTCTTTGGGTGGGCTTAGCCCACCTTTGCCTATATACTGCCTCCGTCTATATTGTGTTTCCGTCCTTGACCACCCCGTCTGGCCGTCTTACAAAACTCAACTCCTGAAATTGTAAGGTATGTTCACCAAAAAAAAAAAGAAATTGTAAGGTATGAACGTTAACTTGCTCAATGAAAAAAAAGCGTGTCGAAGGTCATTAATGTCTCATCCTCGAATAAGATAATTCATGAATTCATTTCTACCACATTACATACATATTTATAAAGTATATATCAAGTAGTAGCACATAAAAGTGCACATTACTTAGGTTAATTACATTCCAAGTTATGTTATTTACATTATAAAGTTTGAGTTCGTTATCATTTTACACACCCATACCAACATGCCTTTGCCTTGATCAAAGTTATTATTTTAGGAAAGGGCCATGCCATCAGTAAGAAAGTAGGCTGTTCTCGAATAAGCGCTCTTTCCAATAGGTATAGTGGTCAATCTCTTGTATTGATCACCATATAATACCATAATTTCTTAAATAGATTCAGTGGACGACCACGTCCCAACCAGAGCTATAAAGTCCTGCTAGCCCAGCTATGCAGTGGAAGGGAAGGAATAGGCCGGGGCCAGCGAGAATTAATTATTGGGGACAGACAGACCGTGAATGAGTCGAATTACTTATCCCTCTGTAATTATGATCAAACCAATTCAAATCAAAAGTGTTATTATTTTTATGTGTATGGTTTGACACTTGCAATGCTTCAGAATTGATCCACAACATGTGGTTTTATAAGTTTGAATTAATTTGACAAGAATATAGTCTTTAGGCGAAAAGAAAAGAAAAAATAGTCCTTGAGCGGAAATAGTAGAGAATGTTTTAGAAGGTTTAAAATGTTAAACATTCAAAAAAGTAGTGAGTAACTTGGTCGATAGGATTCTTGGGAGTAATGAGGTAATTTGGTCGGTTAGCTCTCGGAGGGAAGAACAACCCTACACTTGTGCCTATAAATTAAATTAGCATCTTCATAAAGCTCCAGCCGTTATGATTTCTATTTTCTTGACACTAATCTCCCAAATCAGTTTTTAATTTCAAGATTTATCCGGTTTATCATTCAATCACGATTTTTCAATGGAGTTATCATAGTTATGAAATGTAAAAACAAAGTATGCCAATGACACAGTTCCATAAGCAATCAATAATAATATGGCATCATTCAAATTCATATTTAATCCAAAATATTACTGGTAACATTCATCATGACAACTCAAATTCTTAATTATTCACAACTAACTAAAGGGTTGGATTTAAGGGCTGCATTGAGCAACATCTATGACACATTGATACCTTAGGGAGAGGAGGAGAGGAGGAGAGGGGAAAAACAATCAACCAAACATGAGAGTCATACCAAATTGCTTAGCCCTAGTATCAAGCGATCCAACAACTGAATCAACCCTTCCCACCATACATCTCGATATCTTGACAAACACTGGACCATCCACTTGCCATCGACTTAAAAATTTACAGCGACAAGGTCATCGATTGAGGTTATGTTGATTGCTTCACTCACAAACAAAGCCATATTTCCTCAACTTATGTCACATTCACCTCGATTTCTTCAATGAGATGACTTATCTCTTCCATCAGAGTCAAGTTTCCAGCAATCGACTATAATTTCAAGGCAACTCTTACGACTACGACCCATAAAAACACAGTCAGACGTATATAAATCATCTTTGGACACGGAGATAATCTGCACGCCTTTTCAAGGCATTAAAAGAGGTAGTATGGCACTCATCTGGCTTAGAAGAACCACCCTACCATTCCACAGGAACTTCTTAATCAGATACCTAATTGCGTTCAGCTCTTCAATGGAACTTGCCTTGACCGCAGATTTGCTCTCGAGGAAATGAAAAACATAATAGACCCTTGCCTGAGCATCCTCTTTGATCTTCATGATTTCAGCAATAAGAACCTATGTTCGATCGCGAGCCTTCAAATATTAGAGATATAGTTATATTTATCTTGTCTTATTTTATATTATGTATTTATCTTTATTATTGAAACCTACCATGGCGCTTATAGGCGCATATATTGTGTCGTTCTTTCGTTGAATAACAATGATGAAACTTTCTCCTCTCATTATTATCGTGGTATCAGAGCATGTAGTTGCTGCTGCTGCTTTAACCTCTGGTGCTGCATTTTTTTTTTTTTTTTTTTTTTTTGTTAAAGCTGATGGAAATCCCCAAGCCACGTAGCCCTCTCCCTTACCTTCATTTGCAGCCACTCCTAGCATCCGTTTTTGCAGCAGTTCGATTCCATGGCTGACTCAAGGCTCCGGCCGCCACGCTCCCTGCAACATCAGCAGCCCACCTGCCATCGCCGCCGCTCAAATTCGCAGCAGGTCCACCCTCAATTCGTAGCAGATCCGCCCACACTCTCTCTCAGATTTGCAGCCGATCGTGGCGACAACCTTCAATCCGCGCGGCCCATGGTCGGAAAGAGCCTCGCGCCGCCGCCAAAAAGAAGCCGCCGTCACTGCCCAACATTCATTGCTGCCGCCTTAGTCTCCTTCTTCTCTGGCGACATCCTTCCACCACTCATCCCGCCGCCAACTGCAGCCATAGAGTGGCTCCAAAATTTGGGTATTATTATTTTGGGTATTATTTTATTTTATTACAAGATGTTGGATGAAGACAGGTTCGATGGATGAAAAAAAAAAAAAAAAAAAAAAAAAAAAAAAAAAAACTGTCGGTAGTGAAAGCCTTCACAGCAGTGTTCCAGTTTTCAATTTGAAGCAGCAAAATTCTTCCCATGGACTAATGGACTATTGGGTTCTCTAATTTTGGTCATGGTGGTAAAGATTTGGGGTAGGAGTAAATTTTGGGAACGTATTTTAGGGTTTATCCTCCACTTTTAAATTTATAACAGGGTATATCTCAATGACTTTTAAATTTACATTAGGGTATATCATCTCTTTTTAAATTTACTGTTTCAAGGTATGTCAGCGTTTTAAATTTACTGCTTAGGGTATATCCCTCCACTTTTTAAATTTACTGCTCGGTATATCCCAACACTTATTTACATTAGCGGAGTTCTTTCATCGGTTTTATTTAGGGTATATCCATGATTGCGTCCCAGGATTTTCCTCCACCCACCACTCCTTCCTCCCGGTTACTCTCTCCTTGAAGCGCCTTGACCGCCATCAACGCCTCCAAGTTTCAAGCTTCTCATGTCACTGCGCTCATGCGAGAGCAGAAGCTATTAGAGATATAGTTATATTTATCTTGTCTTATTTTATATTATGTATTTATCTTTATTATTAAACACCATGGCGCATAGGCGCATATATTATGTCGTTCTTTCGTTGAATAACAACACAAGCTTTCTCCTCTCATTATTCTATCATCAAATTGAGCAAGAGACTTTAAATGCAACAACTGATTCTTCACCGACAACTTTAATTTGATGCTTGACATCCATAAAATCAACAGTGATACCAGACAATCTAACCATGTTCGTGGTCCAACAATGTAATGTGTGGGAGATGAGAGGATTCTGAAAGTCCGCATCCATTACGGGAAATAATCTCTTTTGAAGGAAGAATTTACTTTGAAATGAGGAATTACTTGAAACGAGGAAAAATGATATAGTTGAAGTTGAGTTAACGAGGAAATGATGGTATAGTTGAAACATAGTTATTATTGCTAGGTCGACTTTATCCAAGAAGAGCTGGCAAAAGGGTCAATACTAATAAACAAAGCTTGGGGATCGATAAAGTTGAGTTGGAAATAACAACTCTTCTTAAGCTATACTATCATTTCACTCGTTAACTCTGCTTCAGCTATACCATTCATTTCAAGTAATTCCTTAAATTCTTCCTTCAAAAGCAATTATTCCCAAAATAGATGTTGGACCCGTAACCTCCCATCTCCCTCATTACCTTGTTGGACCACGAATATGGTCGTATTGCTATTGATTTTGTGGATGTCAATCGTCAAATTAAAGTCGTGGTTGAGTAATCAGTTGAGTTGCATTTAAAGTCTCTTGCTCGATTTGAGGCTCACGATCGAACAAAGCTTTTCATTCTTTGAAATCATGAAGACCAAAGAGGATGCTCAGCGAGGATCTATGAGGCTTTTCATTTCCTTGAGAGCAAATCTACGGTGAGGCAAGTTACATTGAATAGTGAGCAGCGATTAGGTATCGATTGAGATGTTTTAGTGAAGCAGCGAGAATGGTTCTTCTAAGACAAATGAGTACATACTCCTTCTTTTAATGCCTTGAAAAAGCGTGTTGATTATCTCCAGGTCTGTATGATTCATATCGTCGGCGGTGTTTATATGGGTCGTAGTCATAAGAGAGGCGCCTTGAAATTGAAGTCGATTCTTTGAAAACTTGACTCGATCGAAGAAGAATCCTCTAATTGAAGAAATTGAGGTGAAGGTGACATAAGTTGAAGAAAATATGGCTTTGTCTTGCGAGTTTTTAGCGGTAATGAAGCAATCGACATAACTTGATCGATGACCATGTGGTTGTAAATTTTAGAGATCGGTGGCAAGTAGGATGGTCGGTGTTTGTCAAGATATTAGAGATGTGTGTCGTGGGAAGGTTGATTCAATGTTGGATCGTCGATACTAAAGCTAAGCAATTTGGTATGACTATCTGTTTGGTTGATTATTTTCCTCTCTCACTCCCATCCTCGGATTATGTCATAGATGTTGTTGTACATACTCAATCAGACCCTTAAACTCCAACCCGCCGTTTAGTTGTGAATAATAAAGAATTTGAGTTGTCATGTATTGATGAATGTCGTGTTTGGTTTAAGTATGAATTTGAAGGATGCCATATAATTATTGATGGCTTAATGAACTGTGCAATTGACATACTCGGTTTGTTTTTACATTGCATGACCACGATAACTCAACTGGAAAATCGTTGATTGAATGATAGACTGGATGAATCTTGCAATTATATGGAACATCCAACAACCTTTGCATGTTGCGTCCCATGATGAAAATTGATTTGGGAGATTAGTATCAAGCAAAATAGGAGGGAGATGCTAATTTTTAATATATAACCACAAGTGTAGGTTGTTCCTCTCTGAGAATAGGATTTGACACTTGTGTCAGATCTAGGTTAGCTATAAGATCAATAGTTGTATGTTAGGTCAGATCTAGGTTAGCTATAGGATTGGTAGAAAACTATAGAACTTATTCTTTTTTTTTTTCGAAAAAAAATTCTTTGGAGATTTTAGAACCTAGCAATCTTTCATGAGTAATCAGTTGAGTTGCACCTCTGGACAAGAGAGAGCATCAATTTTTATGTCACATTGACAATTCTGAGACTTAAACTCTTTGCTTAATCCTCAAGAGTAGCAAAAATCATTTCGACCTACTAATGAGCGATGAGATTCAACCATTCTATGCATTTCACACATTTCTATTGAATAGGTGTCCTAAACCCAACCGGGTTGGACCGGATCCGACCGGGTCGGGTCATTACACTCTATTTAGTTCATGTAATAACTTTATTATGATTTATAAGCGCACTTATGTTATTATATATTGTTTATCTTCATATTATTTGTTGTATATATATAATAACGTCCACTAGTGTCAAAGCGTGATAGAGAAACCATGATAGTGATTATGGTTGATGAGATCGCTAATCACTTTAATAAGTTTGATACTTAAATGTCTCTAGTCTTAAAATCTCTTGTCAAATGGGACATTGATAGTATAATAAGACTAGCACGTGTGGATGTCTTACATCTTATAGAAGGTAGGGATAGATCTCGTCTATTGAAGTGTAGAGACACTTGGGTATGCGTGGGCGTGTATTAGAGAATCGTCGTTAGGCGACCCACTTACATTAAGTGTCACACTATGTGGCGGTTGTGTAATTATCCTTTGGGCCGGAGTCTTCATGGCATCATGGTGTGTATTGTCATGCTTTGACACTATTGAGATTTCCACATCCACGGGCGATCATGCGGTAGTGATTGGGTGTGATATTGAAGCATCACGGAGTATACATGATTGGTCGTCCGGGAATCACGTATCCTATGATTGGATCGAATATCCGAAATGACCTTCTTATAAGGAATGTCTAGCTCTCGAGAATCTTTGCAAAGTGGGAGTAAATGTGTTATTCGAGATAGCATGATATCAGGATTATAAGATCACGATCGTTAATGTATTGACACTCGAGATACAATCGTATGGATATTATTACGATAGGATTGTAAGTTACACGATAAGCGCTTCACATGAAAGGTAGTAGTCATTGCTTTTGACTCTTCCGATGATTGGGGTCACGGTGTGTTGCCAGGCGCTATCCTGTGATCGTTAGGCATGAAGGGCATTTTGTAATTTGCACTTTATGTCTACGGCCAACATATTCGAAAGCCTATCGGGTCACACACATCTGAACATCAGTCGGATTAAAATACGGTTATAGTTGATAACCAAATAAGGAAAGTTTATCTACAGACTATAAATGTTATAGTGGTAAATTAATATTGTGATATTTATTTATTATGAATAAATAAAAGGGCCAATTATTTAAAACGACTGATTTTCAACTTATTAGGGGTAATAGAACACTTCGAAATCTTATTTAGTTATAAGGACTTTCTAATTTTAAGAAGGAAACTTATTTTGTTATAATGACATTCTAATTTCAAGTGGATAAAGAGGAAGAAGGAAAAAAAAGGAGGGAAAAAAAAGCGTTCAAAGTAATAATTTAAAAAAAAAAACATAACAAAACAAAAAAAAATTACTGTGTACGTGGGTTTTTTTTATATTTTTTTTATATTTATAATTACCATATTTAAAAGGTCGTATATTTTGATCTAAAACTCGGATCATCATAATTTTTTCACTAAAATTCATATTTTTCTTCTTTATTCTAAAATCAAATTTGATATTTTCGATTAAATTTCATAAAATCAATTTTTTCTTCATAAAAATCGGCGTGGCGTATTGATCACCGTCGTGCATTGACCACTACCGGATGCATTGGCCACGGGATCTATTAACCACCCGATGCATTCACGCCCCGCGATTCATTGGCTACCATGATGTATTGACCGCGCGATCCATTGACAACCTTGATCGGTGACATCTCATTGTAGCGATTTATGCAATGGCGTCTCATTGTAGCGATTTATCGCGATGACTTCTTATTGTAGCGATCATGCAATGATGTCTTATTATATCGAATTATGCGGTGGCGTGTTATTGTAACGATTTATGCGATGGCGTGTTATTGTAACAATTTATGCATACCTTTGGTTGTAAAAATATGCATTTAAACCAAAAAAACAAAAGAAATACGATTATTTTACAAAGTTATCGAAAATTTAAACCAACACTAATCAAATAAACCAACATCAATCAAATATTTAAAGATAACAAAGAAATAAAGTTACTTTACAAAGTTATCAAATGTGTGTATCAAGTTGTATATCACGGTGACATCAATATCATTGCATCAATTATCTAATTGTAAATCTGATCATCAATGTCATTTCTTTGAGACATCAATGTCACTTTGCAAAAAGTCATCAATGTCCTTGCATCGACATCAATGTCGCTGCGTAAGTAAATGCATCCTTTGCATAAAACCTAACAAATTGCATCGATAAGCTCTGCTCTTGTTTTGCATTTCTCCAAATGTGGAGCTTTTAATATGGATAGAAGTACAAGTTTGGTGAAACTACAAAGACTCTTCACTTTATGACTCTTGTAATGGCGCGCGTTGTTTGTGCCCTCACGATAATTGGATTAATTGTGGAATCCCTCAATTCTTTAACACGATCTTGAATCATTTGACGATCTTGTTTAGTCCCTGCATCATTCATCAATGTCACTGCATTGGACATCAATGTCCCTGCATCAGACATCAATGTCCATGCATCAAACATCAATGTCAACTGCGTAAGTCATCAATGTCCTTGTATCGGACATCAATGTCATTTGCATAAGTCATCAATGTCCTTTGCTTGAGACATCAATGTCACTGCATAAGTCATCAATGTCATTGCTTCAGACATCAATGTCACTGCATCTAAAAAAAACAAACAAACATCAGCTCCAGCGCTTCATTTTTTTTTTTCTTTTTTCTTCCTTCCTTTTTCTTCTTTATCCACTTGAAATTAGAATGTCCGTATAACTAAATAAGTTTCCTTCTTAAAATTAGAATGTCCTTAAAACTAAATAAGATTTCGGAGTGTCCTAAATGATCATTAATTCTCTAACGACGGCCTTATAACTAATTTGCACTAAATAAAATACAAGATATTAATTATATACAAATTATATTAATTAAAGAATATTCCGGATGTCAACTAATTGACATATGGGGCGCCACTTTCTAGGGTATAAGATACACTTGGATTGTGTATTTTAATTAATAAGATTACCATAATATTAATATTGGATATTAATTGATGTTGAAAAAATAGATTTATGGTAATAATATAAATATAATCAATATAAAATATTGGCAATATTTAGATTTTATTTAATATGAGATATTATAATAAAATAGATAAATCAATCTAATTGATTTTCCTTATTTTATTGGGAAAATATTTTCTTCTCATCCACACCAAGATGGAAGCGCCCTACCATTTATAAATAAGAGGTGGGTGTCAAGCTCTTTTGTACATCACAATTGCAAGAGTTTATAGTTCTTGTGTAAAATAGAGAGCATCCTACAGAGAGTTTGGGAGAGAGGAAAAAGGCCGGTCTAGCAACCGGAGTTTTCCAATAGCAATCCAAGGAGGATTCCGGTGAGGAGTTTGTGTGGATCAACGATAGAGGCCGGACACATGGACGGCTTGCGCACTGTACTACTCTCCGTTGACGGTCAAAGCGACGATCTTATAGATCATCCAAGGTATAACCGTCAAACTACTTAACGTGTTTATTGCATTAAATGAAGAAACGATCTAGAAAAGGAAGTCAAAATTTTAAATTCATTGCGTTAAACTAGTGATTTTCTCACGGTGGTATCGGAGGCAGGACTTGACTTAAACAATAAGCACAATTTAATTGCGTAGTAATTAATCGATATATCAAGATCTAAAATCGCGAAAGCGTTTAAAAAAAAAAAAAAAAAAAAGGTTTTCGATTGGGGGCTCGGCCCATTGGCGGCGGCCCCTCTCTCTGGCGGCGGCGGCTCTACAGAAATTTGTCGTCGTCGGTTATCTCTTCCAAGCAGGGGAGATCGACCTTCTCCGTTTTGTGATATTTATTGTGTATTGATATCTCTTTTGTTTAGTTGTGTCATGTGGTCAACCAATGATTCAAATAGTTTGGGCCATTGGGAAACCATAGTGGCATATTAATCTAAATAGGGGCCAGAGACCAGAAGGACAAAAAAAGATACAAAATGGGAAAAAAAGACAAGAAAAAAAAATAATGGTTGAGAAGGACAAAAACGCGTGCATTCTTACATGTGTTACTACATTTGGTTGTAGCAACATGTAGTAACACATCTAATAACGTCACGGCGTTTTGTCATCTCAACATATATCTTTTTCTTGTCCTTTCTCATTTTAGATAAAAAACGATCCTTTCTGACCTTTAACCTTATCTAAATATTGGCATTTCCAAATTTTGATTTGGAATGGCTTTAAGGCCATTTTCAAATATTTGATTTGTAAAAAAGCTGGCTGAAAGCCACTTTCAAAATTTTGATTTTGAAAAGTGGCGGACTAAACCAAAATATTGTCCTTTTCCAAATTTTGATTTGAATAAGCTGGTAGCTTTTCAAATATTTGATTTGTAAAAGGCGTCGGCGTGAGCCACTTTCAAAATTTTGATTTTGAAAAGTGGTGAAACTAAACCAAATTGGTTTAGAAAGATGCCTTTTAGTTTAAGAAACAAAGGCGTCACTTTGATTAAGAACCAAAATGAAAGTAAACAAAGGAGACCTTATAATTTTAATTTTAATTTGAATAGTTCAAATTTAATAAAATTGAAATTAGAATCGATTTAAAATTAAATGTTAATTTTAATTTTCGATTAAGTCATATAATTAATTTAAAGTTATTTAATTATTTGATGTGACAAAATAAGACGCATAAGTAGTTAAATTAGAATTTAATATTTTTCATAAGATAAAATTGTATGGATTAGATGTGTTGATATAATGTGATTATATGACCCCGATTGATCATGGACTCGACCAATAGGATAGATGAAAATGTTTTCTTTATGTTGGTTTTGAAATTGTCTGAGCCGTTATGAAGAAGCGTGACTGGTTTACTTTTTGTATTTATCCCATTCCCGTTAGCTCCCAGTGTGCGGCGGGTGTAATTATTTATTAGATAGATTATTATGTAACAAGAATGGAGCAAGAAGATGAAGACCAAAGAGATAAAGAACCCATTGGCGTACAACAATAAAAATCCTATTGGCGGTTGCGATTACTGCTTAGATTGTGTCAGCGGTATCGTCGGTTTGTATTGAAGCGCACTGAGGAAAAATCTATGATCATACCGGTTACTTTGTGCGCGGAATGTTGAGTATGTTGTACTTTATATGATATCGTAGTAATATGCACATAGTAGATGAGACCTTAAATAAATAAAATTAATTAAGTGAATTAATTTAAAATTATTCCCACAACAAAAATCGAGCCAAAATTGTCTCCCATATTATAATGACGGTGAAGAGCCCTTGTTGAGATCAAGCGATCGGCCTTAGTCGGGAGTTGACCTACCTCGGATATAACGTTATTATCGAGATATGATCGTTCTGAGATCTCATGAATATGTGGAGTTCTGACTCGACTAGAATCTTGCGGTGATTGGCCCTGGTCACAATCGTGCGATTTTAGAGGCGAGGGGTTGACTATCACATAGAGATGTGAAGCGTCAAAGAGTTGACTAGTCGTCCACCACTGGGAGCCGCATCACGATCGACGGTAGAGTACTACCTTTGAAATTATCTCGGTTGATCGGCCCTCATCGGGAATCGAGACAACTACATAGGATCGACCACTAAAGAATTGATTAAATTCTTGAAAGCCAATTAGGAATAGTTGGCTAGTGGGAGTAAAACCTTAAAAATTTTAAGTGCAAATTTAGGGTTTTTGAATACATGAGCTTTTACTTATTCTATCTTTATTTATTGTTGGAGAAAATGTCAAACAAATTGAACCTTCGTTTTATCATCGACAATAAGCTTGACGAAACCAATTTTCTCGATTGGGAAAGAAACCTCAATATCGTTTTGAGGCATGAGAAGATTGGCTATGTCTTGGGCGAAGCCTACCGAAAAAAGCCCTTGAGAGGGCTGTTTGCAGAATCTTTGTCGAAAAGTATAACAAGCAACTGATACGGCCCAGATCTTGATGCTACATGTATCATGCTTGCTTTGATGACACTGAGCTGCCCGAAACAACATGAGTCTATGGGCGCTTACTCAATCATGGTCCACACAAAGGAACTCTATGCTTCTCGGTCTACTTTCGGAGATCACGAGGTCTTGAAGGCCTGTTTGGTTGTAAGATGGCATCCGGGACTGCTTTGTGGGGTCTACGTGCTTAAAATGATCGGGTACATAGAGAGCTTGGGAATCTGGGCCTGAAGTTGGAGCGAAATTAAGTATTGACTTGATTACGTAATCTCTGCACGATTCATACTCATGATTCGTGATGAATTATCACATGAACAAGATAATTGCTCCACTATGGAGTTATTGAACATGTTGAAAGCTGCTTGAAGAGCCTTTGTGGGGATGGGAAAGCAAGTGTTGTTGGTCACTTCCAACAAGGGCAAGTCAAAAGCCCAAAGAAGTCCAAGAAGGTGAAGGCTGCACCTTTCGCCAGCGTCTAAGATAGCCAAAGATAAATCCAAGGATGCTTGCTTCCATTGCGATGAGACCGGACATTGGAGGAGAAACTACAAAGGCTTCTTGAGTACCAAGAAGAAGCATTCTGATGCTTCGACTTGAGGTATGTTTATGATTGAGATCAATATTGCTTCTTCAAGTCTAACCACTTTGGGTATTAGATCTTTGGTTGTGCTTCTCGTATTTGTGCGAATATCACGAGGCACTAAGAATAACTAGAGAAATGAGGAAATGAGAGGTTGTGCCTTAGCAATTGATCGTTTTGAGCAAAATTTGGCTAATTTTCCAAAATTTAAGTGAGTTGTGTATTGAGTAGATACAATGATGAATCATTTTGAGAAAGGTAACTAAAGATGATCATTAACATGCATAGACATGAGTTTGTGATTTAGCTATGGATTAGGACTTTTCACGTATAGTTCCAACTCATAAACCCCCACTTTTAGTGAAAGATTATGGTAGCTATAGAAAGGTCCGGCTAGCTACAACTTATATCATTAATTTTAGAAGCGAAATAGAAGGGTTACTTAAAGATAGGCGCGGGATGATGGTCATGGCGTTTCTTTGACCCGTTAGAGCCGAATAGCCGACCAGACGTTTTATCCACTAGTCTCCCGCCTCGGCCTTTCTTAGGATGGTGAGACCCCATCCCGAAAAACATTAGCCTTTCGGTATTTAACCCGTTTACCTAGCCCCGAAACCTTTATTTTGTGGTCTACATTCCACTTGGCCTCCTCATAAGTGAGCTTAGCTTTTATACTTTAGACATAGGTGAGATGTCGACTTATGTTTGGATGTCGGATTGGTGAGTAGGTATATTGGGGAGGTGACTACTCATTGGTGGTTGTAGTATTTACATTTATCGTCTTATGTAGCCTCATATTTCCTATTATGTTATAATGTGTATTATGTTATGTGAGTTGTGTTGTAATAAAAAAAGTAAAGAAAAGAAAAAGAAAATATGTTAAAAGTAAAAGACAACCTTAATTAAAAAACCAAGGTTAAGAAAAAATGCATAAAGAAAAAAAATAGAATGAAAATGAAAGAAAAAAAAGGAAAAATAAAGCAATCAAAGAGTGCAATGGGTGATTTTTGTGTAATGTGTGTAAGTGTAATTGTTTGGTTTGGGAGAGTTGATTGACATGTTTGGGTGTTTTTGAGTCTCTTGTGGTATTAGTTTGTAGTGAGAACACTTTTTACGAATTACCACTGAGATTCATTTCGGTGACATTGTTTTTTGCGCCATACATTCGGTTTGCTCTTGGTACTTGGGTGAGTGATATTAAGTGTGCAATCCTACGATTAAGCTCTCTTGCGTTTTCTCTTGTTGTTATCTTTTTTATCCTTTGGTGCCCTGTCCCGACCCGAGCGTTACAAGTTTCCAAGTCTGCCGGATTGTGCCCGACTTTAGGTGGCCCCGATTATTGGAGGTAATTAAGAACTATAAGCCTATGGTTACAGCCCGGCGTCTCATACGTCTATAATCCAAACCAGGAGTTCGGGTAATGTGAAAAAGAACTACCCACGCACGAACAATATTACCGTAGTTAGGTAGAAACTTGTGTCTTTGCATGTTTATGATCATCTCTTACTTATAGTTTTATAAATGACGCTTTATTGTATGTGTTCAATGCATAAGTGATGGACTCTTTTAAATCGTCATTTTGCTCGATGGCGACCACAAGCTAAGTGGGGTGGTTGGCGTGGCCTTTTCTAGTGCTAATACCCGAGTCCTTAACCGGCGATTGTATCGGGTCAAGCTGTAGTGCTAGTATGGTGAGTCGAGTATCGTATCCTCGAGGAACTTTGTAATTCTTACAAGTGTGGTTAAACACCAAGAGCTTTTATTAACTCGATCTAAACCGCAATTTTATAACACGAGATCACTACTCTTATTCTAGTCAACATAAAATAAATACGTAAATTAAAATTTATTCTAATATAATATATATAGATATATAAATATATATAGATGTGCATAAGTTGCAAAGTATATATATAGATATAAATATATAGATGCCAAATATATTATTAGAGAACTAGCCAAAGTTTATATAATTGATTTATCGATCTTTTAATGAATGGAATGTGCTCGATCTTTAGGTTCAATTGAGTAAATGAAGCGGTGTACTCACAAGGTTAACAATTAAATCCTCACATTAGTGTGTGAAATTGTCATATGTCCATTGTCATCGGTCCAAAGTCCACAAGCTGCTATTACGGTTTTTACGAGCGGGTCCGAGTGCGATTCTACCTTTGAATAAAAGGAGTCATTCCGTTCGTCAAGCGGTCAATTTTATTGAAAGGCTCCGGTTGTCAAGGCGGACGATTCAACTTTCGGTTTAAGTTTCAATTAAAGCGATGAATTTAACATTATTACGATCTTGAGTACAAATTTTAATAAGATTCATCTTTTTAGGACAAATCTGCCCGGGTAGAAAGCGGGTTCCGTTGTCACGTTTTCACTCGGCCAATTTTACCCTCGGTTTTCTATTATGAGTTCATAACTTAATTACGAGGTGTCAATTCATAATTAGATTATGAATTCTTTCAAGTCAAACTTTATCAATAGGAAAGATTCAATTAACTCAATTTTATTCAATTTTACTTGAGGCGACGTTCGCTTGCAAAAAGATCGAAATAAAGCGATTACATAACTTTGGCTAGTTATTAGATTTAGCCTACTAACATTATACGAAAGATAAAAGACAAAACAAACATAAATACTTTAGGAATTTTACCCGATTACAACGATTGAATCGGAAAATTTGTATTCTTCCGGATCTACAACAACTTCAACAACATTGATCTTACGATAATTTCTCGGCGTTATAACGATACTACTTTATTTATGGCATAAGGCCTATATATATACATACTACTACTACTAGAAAGAGGTGAAGAAAATATATTTGGTACCCCGCTTTATGTACTGCACGATTTTCTGTTTATAAGCGGTTTTTTCCTGCGGATCGATCCGAAAGAGGCCGGATCGATCCGGGAATAAAAATATTATCGGGATATTCTCTGCGGGGCCACATCTGGTCTAATCATGATGTTTCCTCGGATCGATCAGAGGTAAATCGGATCGATCCGGATAGATTTTTCAATCTTAATCCGAAAACTTGATAAAATCATAACTTGAGCTCTGGATCTCCAAATGACATAATTCAAGATCGTTGGAAAGCTCTTGAGGAGATCTATAACTTCCATGAAGACTTCTTTTTCAGAAAATGCCTTTTTGCTGGGCCATTTGTTAAATCGAAAATATAAACGATATGGCGTCGCGAATCGTTGGTCATTGGAGCTTTAAATCTCGTGGCGAACTTCCTTTATTCGTTCGAAAGATATGATTTTACTCCACAAAATGTCATCACTCGGGGTCTTGGTTTTACCTAAGGTCAGTAAAATACCAAAAATACCCGTGAATCGGACCACAACTCAGGTTATTAACAGTCTGAAAATTTATAACTTTTATCATTTTTACTAGATTTTTATAGTATTTAGATTTATTCATAGCTATTAATATTTTATAAGATTATCTGTTATAATTACTTATATTTTATATAAAAATAGTCGATAACGTATATAAAGCATCGTAATTTTATCAATATAAATGTTACTGCATCGATGGTCGATGAGAGTCAACCATACTATGCATTTCACACCTATTTCATCACATTCGATAGCATTTGGGCTCATTTCTATCGTTATAAACACTCTTTCATGCTTTTTTATCAAAACTACGGTTCGCATTCTGTGACTTAATCGAAAATCTCATTTTGTATCGTTAGAATCACGGAGTTTTTGTAGCGCCTACGATTACTTTGTACCCTACGAAATTATGCGTGTTGGTTTGTTTGTGTATTATTGCAGGGCCTTGACAATTAAAATGGGATATAATGATGTTTTGTTTTTTTTTTTTTTTTTTTGAATTCGGACCAAACAACTCCAACGACCCGACAAAATATGTCTGGGTGCAATGCTGGAAAAAAATTTAATCTTCTGGCGTTTACGCCAAAAGTGTACATTTTTGTGGTGCTTGAGAGATTAAGAAAATAATTAATGTGTTGTATGTTAAATCACAATGGACATATATACCCCTATTTTTATAAGAAATCTTTGTTTTGGAATATGAAAGTTGTATCAAACGTTAAATGGTGATCTGGGTATGTTTGGAAAATATGAATTAAATGATCGTTGGTAGTACAAATGAATGACTTTTTATAGAATGACTTCGTTTTAAAAAAGTAGGCATTTTTGATGGGACGGAGGTAGTATTATAATAATATTAGTTAGATAATAAGTTGGATACCAGGGTACTTCGACCGGAACAGAGTTCAAGTTGGAAACAGGGGCTGCGCTCCATTTTCGGTCATTTAAGTTAGGAAATGAGTGAAATTAATGCTTGGGCTTTGCTCTCATGGGATTTGAGCTCTTTTCATGTATGACGCTCAATTTAGGTATAATTTAGTTTTTAGCTTAATTTCTTGTTTTAATGGCTTTAGATGATATGAATTGTTTGGCTACTGCTCTAATCATGAGTAGCTAAGTAAATTGTGTCTTTAAAGCGTCATGGCTTTTAATCTTGGGCATACAATAATGTAAAAAAAAAAAAAACTTGCTTACCTCGAGACAACACAAATTTATTAACAAATGACGAATATCACAAAGGCACGCATATGTAAAAAATCCAATTTTTGATTTACAGATTATATTTTCTATTGCCATTTTTTTAATTAAGCTCCACAAAGATCAAAATTGCATTTAGACCCCTCTATTCCATCGCATAAATTCTCAATCTTCTTCTTCATTAACTACAACATGCTTCATCGTCAAGTGAAGGGTGCATTTACACTAGGGTATTGACATGGTGTGACTGTGCGGGATAGGCGATATGGGAGATCATGAAGAAAAGCGACTCATTTCTTGTGGAGGAGTTCGGATCGTCAAGTTCACTAATGATCTTAGCAATCTCTTTAACCTTCACTCATAAAAACACTCTGGTTGTGTAATCGCTAAATTAGTTTTTTTGGGAAAGTTTGTGTTGTTGACAAAGTTGGGTGCTGGTGAATCTAAATCCTTTAATTCCTTTTAGTAAAAATGCAGAGAAATATGTGGTTGAAATTTGGAAAACATGGCTTAACATGAAGTTAACTGCCATTATAGTTTTCAATTGTTGATTTTCTTTAATCATAACGTAGGATTTTTGTGTTTTGCTGGTGGTGATTGGTTGGAGGTGTGATTCTACAGGATTGGCGGTAGAGAAGAAGAAGAGTCGATGGTGAATTGGTGATGAATGAGTTGAGAGGAAAAAAAGCATGGTGCCTAGGATATAAGGGTCAATTTGTAAAAATCAAAAGTTTATGTATTGTATTGTAGTTATTTTGATGAGAGGCCCGAAATTTTATTTTTAGGTGTGGTCGCATATGTATAAATGACAATTTTGTAATTAAATTGTGGTGTAATGAATAAATGTAAAAGCAGTGTGGTGCCTTAAGTGGAATAAAATATGAATGTGTGATGCTTACCCTCAATTTGGGTCTTGAAAGTAGATTTAGTGTAGTGTCATTAAATACCATAAGTAAATTGTGGCTTGGGTGATGTGAATTTGGGCTAGATATCTTGTAATTGTTTGGATTCAATTTTGGTAGTCTTGTATGTTCTTAATTGGTTCAAGTCACGGTGGTTGATCTTCATGTGTGTGATTAATTTGTGACTAATTACATCATCTTAGTGTTATCGAGGTGTAATTGAAAGAATTGGCATGAAAACTAGCCACCGTGAGCACGATAAAATCATCTAGAGATAGAAATGATTTACAGTGTGAGTTGTATAATCTTGAATTGGGATATTCATAGTCCTTTAATGCATAGCTATTCATCTAATCTAGTCTGGCGATAGGTTTGGTGTATGTTTAATTGTTTATAATGCGTTAATCGGGAGATCGATTGGCGTGAATATAGTGAATTGCGAATTGAATGTGTTGAGAACTCATAGTAGAGCTTGATTCCAAGTAGTTGCAGAGTTCGTATTTAGTTCGTTGGAGCATCAGTAAAGCCACCTCGTTTATATCGTTTCCCTTTATCGAGCTATTATAGTTTTAGTTAATTGCACTTTTAGGTGGTGGTGTAGGTTAGGTAGGGTTCGGTTAGGTAGAGTAAGATATGTAATGTAGGGTAGGGGTAAGTTAAGGTAAGGTGGTGTAGGTTAGGGTGAGGTAGGTGGATGGTAGAGTGGGTTGGGGTAGTGATGTAACGAGGTAGGGTGCGGTGGGGTGATTGATAGGGCGATTGATATTTAAGGAATGATGAGTTGTGTAAGTTAAAGTCTTTGTAGAAGGGTAAAATGGGTGGTGGGTAGGGCTATCCCTTTGCACCTACCTAACCAACATGCATCCAGCATATCTTTCATATGAGCCATATGTCATATCATATGTCATCCAACCTTAATTCATTCGTTATCTTTATTCATTCTTTCGGCGTGTTCATTTTATATAATTTGTTTTATTTTATTATTTTACGTTCCAGACACGGTAGTTGAATGAATTCATTCAATCTCATTCCATTTATTTCTATTATTCTATTTCTTTCATGAAACGTCGCATAAAAACTTGGTGTGACTACCCAATTCACTGGGGAAAAAAAAGGCGCGACTATATAGTCTTAACCTATTTAAAGAAAGAACCCGTTTAAAGCGGCATATTGCTCTATTCACCATTACTCAACCTAAAAATATATAAAAACCTATGGCAGCCGGACACCACGACGGCGCCGATACCGAGCTCAACAACCCTTTCACTATGCTCTTCGGAACTGCTCCGGCAGCAGCCCAATCAAATGACGAGGCAGAACCCTCATCAGCAGCCGCAACTCCAGTTGAACAGACCCACCACATTTCGTCAATAAACTCCACCATCGTCGCCATACAACTTCCATCTCAAGGCCTCTCCTTTCAACTCTGGCCAGCCGCAACCGCTCTTGTTTCCCTCTTAGACCAAATTCGCATAAACCCTAATAGCCCTCTATCACCGTTGTTCAAGTTCAACCGCCATGACCATCATCAGCTCCGGATTCTAGAGCTTGGTTCTGGGACTGGTCTCGCCGGAATCGCTGCCGCCGCAATCTTCGGTGCTAATGTTACATTAACAGATCTCCCTCATGTTATGCCTAATCTGAATTTCAACATTGACGCCAATTCAACTGTTCTTAAAGCCAATAACTCCGTAGTTAACGCAGCAGCGCTTTGTTGGGGAGAGATTGATCAGTTGGAACCTTTTGGTAGAGAATATGATTTGATAATAGGATCTGATTTGGTGTATCACGATCATCTTTATGAGCCTCTGCTTAAGACATTGAAGTTCTTGTTAATTGGGAATGACGTTGAGAGAAAGAAGAAGAAGAAGAAGAAGATTGTGTTTTTGATGGCTCATTTGAGGAGGTGGAAGAAAGAAAGTGTGTTCTTTAAGAAGGCTAAGAAGATGTTTGATGTTGAGATTGTACATACAGATCCTCCCTCTCAAGGGACTAGAGTTGGAGTTGTTGTGTATAAGTTTCTGCCTAAAGGGTTTACCTAGCTTGAATTGGAGGAGGGAGGCAAAGGAGTTTTCTTTTTGTTGTTTGTTTCAAGTTAGAATATCAGTGTAAATTGTGACTAAATTAGCCCCTTTCTACACAATGAATAACCAAGATTCTTGTTTAATGTCCCTACTTTCTACACAATGAATGACCAAGATTCTAGTCCTAGTAGTACCCTTGATGATTATGATGTAATCAAGGTGCAAAGGAGTGTTATATTCTTCGTTGTGTGATGGCCAGCTAGCAAGGAAGTAGTATTTCCTTTTGTAGATATAAACTTAAAAACATGTTTGAAAAAGGTCTGAACATGTAAAAGATGCTCTGTTTGAATAACATCAGGATTGTATGTTTACTCTGTTGCCAAGACCAACATTATGTGATTTCAGAAGCGGGGAGATTCTTGTGTGGAGACACCACACGTGTGGAGAGCCACAAACACACGATTCGTTTACGTATTTAAAGCTGTGTGGTTTTGATCGTTCACCCGTCAGCCACTTTAAAATTCCCCACACAAGTATTTATTCGACGGGATACTCAATACATCACCATCAAATTTATTCACGAAATAAGAACACAGTCGAATTATTTCATGTCTAAACAAACCCGATAATTCTTGTTGAAGATATCTGCTTTTCCATTCAACCATAGTACACATACCAAGTATCAATCAAAAGACATTACAGTACATGGTGGAAAAAAAACACATATGGTGAACTAGCAAGTACCAGAGAAAGTTTGATGAACAAACTCTGTATGGGCCTAATCAAGCATATAGATCTGCGTGAAGCAATGTCTTCAACCAACCAATTTAATCCTTCAAGCAAGCCATCCCCAGTGTATGCTACAACCCACAATTTTCCAGTGTCGGCTCTTATCCATGGCTTCCAAGTTTAGCACCTATATATAAACAATATGAATTTCAAAACTCATCACTGAAAGAAACTGATCAACGCACATTCAAGTAGATTGCTTTCTGAAAAACTAACGGATATCATCTAGTTGTAGAAAGATTGATAATTTGTGGGTTCATAAAGTAACCTTACTTTTGCTATCTCGTCTGGGGAAAGTGCACCATTGATGTCCTGCTTGTTAGCAAAGACCAGCAACGATGCTCCTGAGAGCCTCTGTCAAAACGGAATATATATATATATGTTATACAAACTGGGGGTAATACATCAGCAATGCATTGTGTTTACTTCTCTTTTTATAGCACAAGAACAAGCCAATCTGGTTATCTGATCATGCATAACAGTAACTGAACAGTAAGACGCGATTCAACTCTGAAAAGTTTTTGCATAATGTCAATCAAAACTCAATTCATACAAGTGTTTGACAAAATTCACCTCTTCCTTCAAAAAGATTATGCAATTCGTATTTACAGTCATCAAGCCTTCTAAGATCCGAACTGTCAACAACCCAAACCAATCCATCAGTCTGCTCAAAATAGTTTCTCCAATATGACCTTATTGTTCTTTATTTTAACATCCCATATATTCAAGGTGTAACTGCAAGTCAACAAAATTTTACATCAGCTACAAGTACAAGTTTTGCAAATGCCCATTAACTCAAAGCCAATTTAAAGCGACTTACTGTCTGTATCAAACTCGTATACTAACAGATAATGCTCTAACTACATGACTATGCCTCAGGCCTCGTTATTCCTTGAGCAACTAATAGCACGAATCATTTAAAAGATGTTAAGTATAAAACAGCCATCATTTAAGAGAACACTATTAGCCTGAAACTGCACTTAAAATGGAAGTTTCAACTTTTTTTATAGTGTCAACAAATATAGCAAGGATACCTAGATTACACAATCTACATTACTCTCGGAGGAAATGAGGAAAAGACATTTACTTGTGGTAAGAAATTGTCTTGATATTGAAACCCAAAGTGGGACTGATAACGCTGGTGTCCTCGCCATTGATTTTCAGTACAATCGTCGTCTTTCCCGAATTGTCAAACCCACTACATCATCCAATTGCAACACTGCATCAGAGAATATAATGTATTTGAAGGGAAAATAATAAAAGGAAGAAATCAGGTATAAAGGCATACACCATGAGAATGCGCATTTCCTTTTCTTTGCGTTTGATCTTTCGAATGATACTGAGAAGCCCCATTTAGAACTGCAACCAAATTGGACGCAAATATCCGTTTCTGTAGTCCGACGTTGCTGGAAAGAATAGAAATCAGTTGTAGAAGTTTGATGATGCAGGTGGACCTAGCAAATTAACCCAACGGTAAACCCTAAACAAATTCGTTGATTAGGAATAGACCCATGTGAAGCAATAAGCAAAAACAAGCACATTGTCTCAACAAAAAACTACAGGATTTTTAGCAAATACTAATGAATGTCCTGGTACATAGACTTGGCCCCTATCTGCATTAAAATGATTAGAACAATATCTTTTTGAACACATAAGATGCAAATTGATAAAGTTTATAGGATTACAACAGAGATAAACCAATTGTGTAAGCTCTACATAACTGAAGGGGATTTACTTGAGTCTAATGAATTTGAGCAACTGTGGATCTTAATCTATACTAGTCTCAGAGATGCAGGTTGACTACACAAGAAGGGAATAAATAAAAAAAAGCATTGGATGCAGCACAAAGGTTGAAGTGAATGATTCAAACACATTTCTAAAAGAATTTAGGTATATAAAAGACTATCTGCTTCAATTTGGTTGAAGGCTTTAAAAATCGAATTCCACACTCGAACCCGACAGAAATGTGAAGATTTTGACGTGCCGCCGTCGGAGGGAATTACCGGGGAAGCGATGGAGGCGAGGCTGAAGGACGCCACAAGGAAATTTTGTCGGAGAATCGATGGTGAATTGCAGTGGAAATGGGAGAGAGGGATGTGAAAAATAAAATAAAATAAACTAATTAATTAATTAAATCATATAGACGTCACGACAAAGTGCTTATGACATTACTTAACGGCGAGTAATATAAAACATCTTTCGCGTTCATTAAGTGTATCTTCATTCATCATGATCTTGACTAATCACTGTCAATGGTAGATGATTAATTGTGTCTCCGCAATAACTAAAACACATTTGTTTCAATTTGAAGTTTTTTTAGGAGTTTTTATATCGGCCGTGATCATTTCTTACGATTAACAAGTGATCAACCTTGATTCTACAATATATAAAATATTAAATTATCTTTACACAATTTCACTTAATCTACTTTATTATTTTTTTTTACCATTATTTTATTCATTTATCTGAACTTTATTTCAATTAATCTCATCAATCATTTTTATCTACATAAATTTTAAAAATATTTTAAGCTTTAATCATTCTTGATCATTTTATTATATTTTATTATTCATTTTAGCGTATAAAGCACCGAAATAAACTTGATCCAAAAGCAAGCGAAAACGTAATTACTTCTTGTCCGTATTATTAGGTTGTGTCTTCATTCATTATGATTTTGACTCATCTGTCGAAATTCATTATGATTTTGTTCATCTAATCAATTGTTGATGATTAGTTGTGTCATCGTTGTGACCAATTGATTTTGCATTATCATTGCTTAAAAATGGATAAATGTTCTTCTTGCAACAAAAATAATCACAATGGCGATAATGGATCTCGTCGGATAATGTCTGGGCATATTATCCCAGTGACAATCTATTCAAGGTCCAAAAATATAAAATAGAATGGAGCGGGAGGGTGGTTTGTGTGATGTTTAGGTGAGCTTCGAGATATTGAATCTCGGTTGCTTTCACGTATCGTGTATGAATCAAATCGAGTTTTACGTAGCTTCGCTTAGGGATTATTCGTATAGAGGCGCATATGCCTGAGGCTGCATGGGCGGGTCACTGTTGGACTCGATTTCATGCACCCCTGGGAATGGATAATTACGGTTTAATCGTTCATTGATTGTGAAGATAATCACGGTGATTTAAATATCGATCAAAGCCTGTATGGTGAGGATTCTTTCCATGTTTATCGATATCTCTACCATGCACGTGGGGCTGCTGCTCTGCAAGGATACTCGGGCCGACTGCGTCCGAGTCCGCCAGGTTGTGAGGCTCCGAGTGCACTATCAGAGCTCCGTTGTGCTGGACCGACCTGCGGTGGGGATGAGAAGCTATTGAGCTTCGACCTCCACCCGGGAGTTTTGGTCAGGTCTCGGATCTTGAAGCGAGGTCATGTCCCTTAACGTTACATCTTGTCTTTCTGCATTTATTGCTATGTTAATGGGGAATGACACGTGGCGATGTTCTGAGTCCGACCTCAAATCGCACAACAAAGTACCATAAAATATTTTTACATCATATCATCTTTATGAGACCAATAAGAATCAATAGAGTGCTCGTATTATAATGATAGTGCAAAAAGTCTTATGCTATTTTGTTGTTATCATTTTTGCAACTTCCTATCAACGCTTTTTAATGTATAGCGATTAAGCCGATTTTGTAGAGAACATAATGTGAATTTTCTTTTTCCCGAAATGTACAGTTTATTAATTTATATTAAAACCACAAGTTTTACATGTACATCATAGGCGACTATACCCCGATTAACTAATCCCACTACTGAGCAAACCAACATTGTGCAAGACAATGAGCAAGTCTATTGTCAAAAGGCCAAAAAAATAAAATAAACAAGACACAAAAAGCCTAAGCAAACTCAAAACAATCAGAAACTAAACAACCCAGCGGAGAGAGGCATGCTACCACTTTCTAAGGCGTTGGACACAAGCAAAGGAATCAAACTCAATTATAATCCTCGCAGTAGCCACGCGACAAAGCCAGAAAAAGTATCCGGAAAATTACCGTATGCTCCAAGGCTTCGACATCTAGGTTTCGGGATTCGTTGCGATATGGAATAAAGAATCCTCCCGCGTCATAATCGTGAAAAATGGCAATTTATATTTGTCGCCCTACCCATATTAGCCCTTCTTCGCATTGGCCTTAATCACACCATTACGGGTGTAGGACCATGACGATGGCTAAGTGCTCCAATGGAGATGCGATGTCGAAGCGGGTCTCATGGCATGAATAAAGTCAATCTCTTCCGCACGTCCATTCCACAATCAAGCCACCAATATCCACGGGTTTGTCATCATATAACCAGGCACACATGGCCTTCATGATATACCGAGATGGTCTTGAGAAGCACGACCAACTCTTACATATCGCACATTGTCACGTAAGCGCTCTATAAAAGAACCACGAAAATCACGAGACACTAAAGAGCCACACACAACCGATTCGTTCCTATCCGGTCCGTGACTTCCTCGGGACCACCACGATGAAATAACGCGCTCGCAACTGATCCTTCTCTGAATGCCCACAAAGCTAGAAAGTCCCAACCATCGACTCTTACATGCTGCAATCGACTTTAAAAGCTAAACAATTGTTAAGTCCACACCAAATAAAGTGTTTCACTCGAGGCCGGACGGATAGATTCCATAGCCGCTTTCTAAACTCGGTCGGTAGGTAATATAATAGGCCTATCCGAGCTGAGTCGGATGATGTAAGTGCCTTACAGCGAGGCGATACCCGGCTGGCGAGTCACGCCCTCTGTAGAGTGCCATATAATATCATTTCCATGGAGCCTATAGGAGAAGCGCAATGCTCAAAATGGATTGTGCCTCAAAAGGAAAATGGAGCTACACCAAATCCCGTTTCCACATCAATGAATACCTACTTTCAGGTCCAAGGGAGAGAAGTAGAGGCCACTCGGAACATGGGTGGCCAGAGGTAACGAATCATCCGAATATACCTTAATCAACGCTGGCTCTCACCCGTCCAACACAAACCGTGACTATCTGATCCTCCTGGCCATGAATGCTCCGCCACATAATCAGGAGTTTGGAGACTACCATCAAGGATATTACCAAAGAATAAAATACATTTCTTGTAAAACCTAAATGACAAGAGAAGCGGTGGAAATTACCGCTTGTTGAGTTGCATCTTGTTACTGGCCGAGCTACCGTAAATATGACCTGAAGTTCTAATCCGTGTTGTTAGTGTCTCTGCAGATCGTAGCGCCGAGTATTGATCCGTTCCGTGTTTGTTTCAATCCAAGTAAACTTTTGGGGATGGTAATAAGACTTATCTCTTCTAAGTTCTTAGGTTCGATCCTCGATTAGGTTTTTAAACCGTGAGAATATGTTTCTTGTTCAGAGATTTCGTTGAAGCGTAAGAATTGTTGTTTGAGTTGATAGCTTATTTCATTGATTTCATTAAGGAACGAAGCTTCTATTAAAAAACTATATTATGTCGATCAAGTTTTTACTTTTACGGTTCGATTTTTGTAAATATGAATTGAAACTGAAGTTTAGGGAATTATGTGTTTGCATTATGCC